>APFE031707687.1:96685-109944 GCA_000404065.3 Pinus taeda | reverse complement strand
AACCACCTGCTGCAATATGTCTCTATCTTCTTTCAAATTAGAAACTCCTTTTACAATGGTCTTGTACTGGTGCAGTCTTTTACCAGTACGCAGGCTGCAACCTGCAGAGAGCTACAACTCTCTCTCGTTTTCTGGTCTCTCCTGGAAGGGAGCTACAACCCCCTACTTCTTTTCTTTCAAGGACCACTGTTCATAAATTTTCAAACTGGATCCATAAACATCAAATTATCATCAAGTACCAGTAAGTCACCCAGATAACCAGATCCACAATAACAGAAAACTAAACCCAGAACACCTTATCAACAAAAAAATCAGTCAACAAACGATCTTAAGATAGATACGCAATTTCCTTTTCTCTGGCCTGTGTCGCTACGCACTTCACCTTCTGTGGCACCGTGCACCTCCGCAGCTGCGCCTTCTGTGGCGCCGCGCACCTCCACAGCTGCGCCTTCTGCGGCGCCACGCACCTCCGCAGATGCGCCTTCTGTGGCGCCGCGTACCTCTGCAGTTGTGCCTTCTGTGGCGTCGCGTACCTTTGCAGCTGCGCCTTCAGTGGCGCCTCTGTGGCGTCTCCTGTGGCGCCTCTGCACTGCGCCTTCTGTGGCACCTTCGCACTGCGCCTTCTATGGAGCCTCTGTGGCGTCTCTGCACTCTGCCTTCTGTGGCGCCTTCGCACTGCGCCTTCTGTGGCGCCCCCGCACTGCGCCTTCTATGGCGTCTTCGCACTGCGCCTTCTGTGGTGCCTTCGCATTGCGCCTTCTGTGGCGCCTCCGCACTGCGCCTTCTGTGGCGCCTCTGTGGCGTCTCCGCACTGCGCCTTCTGTGGCGCCTCCGCACTTCCGCAGCTGCAGCGCTCGAGAGATCATCCTTCACAGATTCGCTTTCCACTTCACTTTCATATAGATCGAGCTTCTGAAACAATAACCCAATATTTCAGATCTTAAGATATTTAACCCAAAAGCATACACAAGCCAAATGATCTCCTTTGCTTTATATAAGCAAGCTCTTCCTCAAATCATGGACCAATACCACGGGCCAAAACCATAATAACACAATACCGTCAGCTAAATACCAAGGGTTAAACATAAGGAACCCCACGTGTGTGCGCTTTAATGCCTTGAAGTGTGTGCACTGGGGGTACGCACCTCATGAATGGGTAACCAGCGTGTCTAGATGCGGTCCCTACATGGCGTACCTGCGGGTACACATCTTTTGAACTGTTCTCTTGCGTACTTCTTAATTCTCATCATATTGAGAGCCACGCCATGGGTGTTGCCATCAAGTACAACATCTGTAACATATAACCATACCAGAAACATAATTCCAACATATATTTGATACTCAACATATGTAAGGACTTAATGCAATGAGGATACTTTCCATACAATGTCAAAAATATCACATCCTCATAAAAAATAGAGATCAAGGGCCAAAGTTGTAAATTGAAAGATTTAATAGATTCGGGCTCTAAATTGAACATTATAAACAAAGAGATCATCCCCAGTATTTACTAGGTTCATACAAGTCATTTTTCTATTGGGACAGGGAATAAGTTAATGCAGATGGATAATGAGGTGCTTAAAGCAATTATATGCTTTGATCACTACAATCTAGATATGAAATTTCTACTTGCAAATATCACAGTGGGATGCATTTAGGAATGCCATTCCTTGTAGTAGTAGAACCCCATGGATGTATGAGAATAGAAGATGGGAAAGTATGGTATTTTATCACAATCCCATCCATCCCTGGAATCTGCAAGACCAAAACCAAAACTAATATCATCCTTCCATTTTCATCCACTCCACAATTGTCCACAATAGTCCAAGTAGCAGAAACTATAAAAAGAAAGCAGAAAAAAAATCTAGGAGCTCAAGCATATCAAGGCTAATCTGAATATTGAGGAGTAGTTGTAGAGAAAAGAAATCAAGGAAAAGGTACAAGAACTACAGAAACGGTTTGAAGATCAGGTTTCTTCTAAAAACCCAACAACATTTTCGAAGAAAAAAATGCATTTTGTTATAATTCTCATACAATTCCTCCTATTAAGGAAGACCTTCTAAAAGTAGGGCTATTTTGATGAATGCCAAATCCTTGAAGGGCCTATAGGAGATAAGTCTATAAGCTTGTGCATGTTAGCGTAATGAAACAATGTTAAGGAAAGGGAACAAAAGATTTCAATGCAAAGCTAGCTCATCCAAGTGATAATTTAAGAAAATATTTGAGTAGGATGATGAGATCATGTGTCATTATGGCAAATCCATGGTCCATTCTCTATAAAACCTACACCGTCACTAAATATGTATGTTCATTCTCTTTATGCAACAAATGTAGGCTCAACATAGGAACTTCATCCTCTATAAAATTATACCCTTCCCTACAAGGGCCACAACACATCACTAGACAAATGCCATGAGAATATTTGTCAACTTCCACTATAGATTCTATATGGCAAGAAAATATGAGGTGGATAGCATTGAGTAGGTTGTCAAGTGAAAAACACAGTAACTCTCCAATGAATATCTAAAGGAAAAGTTTAATGAATGGGCCCTGGATACTAGTTATTTAAGAACTAAAGACAATAAGAGTTTTAAACTTATTAAGTTATATTGGTTGAACAAGACCTTTGTTGCTCAAGTGGTGGAGGACAATGGTAGTCAACATCAATCCATAATGTAAAAACAAAATGTGGTGGACTAGAAATTCGATGAGTTATGCAAAGAAGTTTTTAATATTGATATCACAATCAATACCTATTCAAAACCTAAAACAACACAATGGAAGAAATAGCTAATGATACTTAAATTGACAAACATTATTGGCAGACACCATGGAAATGGCCAAGTTAAATCTCCATGTTTAACCTTTAAGAAAGGAAATAACAACCTCCTCACACATGTTATCTATTTCCTTTTTTCTTATCAATATGAAAATGAAGTATAATATAGGCCTATAGATACTAAAAAAGCCTACCAAGATTCTTGTGAAGAAAAAATTTAAACAAATCCTTATCTCCAATTTTGACAAACATTAGGCTTCTGTGTGTGAAATTGTAGATAAAAAACCATAGAATCTAAGTCAACAGAGACAAAAAAAAAATAATTATTCCAAACAACGACAAAAATGAAAAAAATAATAGAGCATCCGAGTCAAAACGCATAGGCCTGATCATTCCTTAATCACAACAATTTGGCAGCTTGTATGCAATAACTGTCATGCCTCTAAAAATGGCAGAATTGGAAGCAGTTGTAGTTGACAATGTAGAGAACTGGAGTGTTTTAAGATACGGTCAAACACTGCAACATGTGGATGGAGATTCAAGTCGATGAAAACAAATAAATTTCTTATTCAAATATATGCATATTGCAAGTATTGATTAACATGTTCATATTTAAATTTCAGGAAATAAATAAGACTGAGTTTCTATTATGTAGGTTGCAATTATTGATTACCATTTTCATATGTAAATATCTTATTCAAACAAGACTGATAGAAATAAATTTTAACAATATGCATGTTGTTGCAGCCATGCCACAAGTTTCAATTGCGAATCGTATAAGGAACAAGATGAGGCAAGGTACCAAGGGTGCCCACTTGCGATGCACTTCATCGGAAGAGGAAACGGTCGATGATGTAATTGTTGCCAATGCTCCATGCAATGATATTGAGAATTCCCATGTGGTTGCAGATCCTACTTCCCAACCATCTACCACAAAGCCACCCTCAACCACAATACAAGGTGCAAGCTCACCTAAGAATATCAATGCCATAAGAGGGTGGACAAAGGAAGACAGGCTAGGTGCAATTGATGACATGGAGTTCAGGGGATATTCAGTACATGAATCTGCAACAAAACATGGAATTTCATCCTCAAGCATACATTATTGTATTAATGAGCTAACTAATACAAAGTGTAGAGGGCCTATTACTGTTATGAATGAAGAGGAGGAGGCCGAGGTGGTTGTGTGGTGTAAGGAGATGGCCCAAATGGGACATGGGTTAGAGTTGATACAACTCAAATCCACAGTAACTCAAATATGTCATGGGAGGCCAAACCCCTTCAAAGATGGGTTTCCTGGAAAATATTGGTGGTGTGGGTTTAAAAAAGGCAACTAGACCTTGTATAATGAACAATGAAGGGTATTGATAGAGACAAGGCTTTAAATTTACACCCTATAGTTGTGTCTAAGTTCTATGACACCCTTTCCTCTGCATATGAGAAACACTCTTGTGCCCCAAACCATATCTAGAACTATGACAAAACAGGCTTACAGGCTGGAAGGAATTGTGGCATGCAGATAATTGCCAAGAGAGGGAGCAGAAATGTGCCAAATTTTTTTCCTAGGAGCAGGGAGTGGATCACTATAATTTGTTGTGTCAATGCAACTAGTTCTTCAATCCCAGGTTTTTATTTATTCAAATGAAAAACAAAACTTATAAACTATATACAAAATTGTGAACAAGGTGCAATGGATGACAAAGGAACTCTTCCTTAATTGGATTTTTCACTTCATTGCATCTGTGCCAGGTGGTGTCTCGCCTTAAAATATACACCTACTAATCTTATATGGCCATGGAATCCACATGGTTGTGCAAACAATGGAGGAGGCAAACCATTTGGGCATTGACCTATTAACACTGCTAGTTCATACCACTCACATATTGCAACCCCTTGATGTCAGTATGTTTGGGCCTTTCAAGAACTATTTCAAGGCAAAGCGAACTTCATTGATGGAAAATAATCCAGGGGTGGAGGTAAAAAGATTTGAGATTACAAGTAAATAATTTAAAAGGGCTCTAACACCTTCTAATATCAGGGCTGGATTTAAGAGGACTAGAATTTTGCCACTGAATGTTGATGCTCTTATTAATGATACGAGTTGCAGTCAAGCATTTATTGTGGAAGGTCAGGAAGCAAAGGAATTACATGACCAAGTTGATGCCCAAGAAGATGTAGATTTGTCGAAAGATGTTATTGTTGTTGAAGGTATGATATGCCTTTCTCAAGGGAACCTCTATGATGATGAACATGTATGTGAGACACAATTCAATAATGAACCAATTGTCAATAACATGGAGGATTCCACACCAACTGAAGCACCTTCTAATTTTGCATGTGATATTCCAAATAAGGCAGTTGATCATGAAAATGACAATGCAAAAGTGGTTTCAAATGAGAATGTAACACGAATCAATAATGACCAATTGAGCATGCCAACCCAAGTAACACCACCATCATGGTTGGCACATGCCATGATGCATAGCAACAAACATAATGTGTCACCCACCAATGATCAAAGCATGGCAATTCCTTCTCAACCAACAGAGTTGAGCACTAAAGTTGTTCGTTATTTTGTGGACAATAGATCACTGGAAGAAGAGTCTATTCAGAATGAAGTACCAAATGAGGATAACAATGGGGTCCAATCTGGTTCCCCTAAGGTTGAAAGGAAAGTGTCAAACCATTAGGAGCATGTCACAACGAATAAAAAACTACTTGGTAGGTTCCTAAAGCTACCAATAGAGAGAGTGAAGGCCTCATCAATGCATTCATAAACAAATTATATTTGGTTAGAGAGGAGTTCACGGTTACTCACCTCTGAAGAATATATGAACCTAATTTTCAAGTATGAGCGTAGAAAAAATGAAATTCAAGAATATAAATAGAGAAAGAAGGAGTTCGCCAAGGAAAAGAGATATTCAAGGGTTGGAGTAGTAGCATCTCGAGCAAAGGAAAGGCTTGAAAGAAAAATAACAAGGGAAGAGAAGGAACATCAAAAACAGTTGGCAAGGCAAGAGAGGGAGCCAAGAAAGGCTCAACAAGTGCTAGAAAAAGAAGGGGTCACAGACAGGGAAGAGTATGGTGCAAGTCAATTGGAGGAAAACATGATGATGTCAAACACTTTGGACCACATTGTAGATCATACACCATTGTACCAAGACCTGATTAACATCCAAGTCCCCCACTATCAGCCAAGGGTTATACCCACCCCCTATACACCTACCAGTGCAGGGGTAAATCCTATGTATTATATGCCACCTCCAGTTAGTGTTGGAATTAGTAGCACAATTGGACAATTTAGCTATTCAATCCCTCCATGGTTACAAGGAGTAAACTGGACTCAAGCATATGGTAGAAACTTGGCTCAGGCGGGCACTTCAACAAGTTTCGGAAATTCAGAAAATGGAGGCCATCAAGCATAGGGGTGGCATGAATTTTTTGTTTGTAACCAAATTGCAATGTGGATGAAGTTACCATCCCTTTTTGGCCTATTGCAATGTAAGTTCCAATTTGTATTTCGATAACTATGAAATTCACTGAAACCCAAAACAATCAGAAATCAGAACTTTGTTCAAGATATTAGAAATCACCATATCAAATTTAGGGTATCTTTGAGAATGCCTGAAGAGTGAATAAATTGCACAAAGTCGTTCTTCTTATGAATTAAGACTAATTAGATGCAGCATATGAGTCCTAAGGTACCATGATCTTTGTGCCAATATATCATATATAAATTAAATGTGATATGATATCAAATTTCTGAAACGTCAACTTAACATGAAAATATTGAAAAAAATGTAAATATTCAAAGTGGCTTAACAAAAGACCTAAAATCCAATCTTTTCTACGAACATTGAGATTGCCTAATGTACCCAAATAAATTCAGATCTCTCTTTTATCAATAAAATTCTAATCTCCATGATCCCAAGCGCAACATGAAAAATAAACATTCAAGCATAAAACAATGATCTTATATGAAGCATAACCGTTCATAAAAACCGAAAACATGCAAAAGCTAAAAAATTTGTTCAAGATAAAGAGATCACCATATGTTGCAGCTTTCGGTATAGTTATGAATGTCTTACAAGTGGACAAAAGTACACGGACTCATTCCTCTAGTCTTAGTCTCCAAAATAACTTCCATATAAAACTAAGACTAATCGAAGGCAACACATAATGCCCAAAATGTTATGATCCTTATGTCAATGTATCGTATCATAGATAAAATGTGATGTAAATCAAACCTCTGAAATATCCAACTTAACATGAATCTATTGAATAAACTATAAAAATTCAATGTGATTTAACAAAGGACTTCATATCCAATCCTTTCTCAGAACTTGAGATGGCTTTAAGCACTCCAAATCAATTCCAAGATCTCTTTTGTCACTTGAATTCTAATCTCAACGATCCTAGAGGAAATATCTAGCTGAACATGAATATATTGAATAAACTGTAAATATGGAATGTGGTTTAACGGAGGACTTCATATCCAATCCTTTCTGAGAACTTGAGATGGCTTCAAGTACTCCAAGTCAATTATGAGATCTCATTTGTCACTAGAATTCTTATCTCAGTGATCCTAGGGGCCAATGCAATGATCCTAGGGGAAATATCTAGCTCAACATGAATATATGAAATAAAGTGTAAACATTCAATGTGGTTTAACAAAGGAATTCATATCCAATCCTTTTTGAGAACTTGAGATAGCTTTAAATACTCCAAGGCAATTTTTTTTCAAACTAAGCCACACAAATTCCCAATTAAGCCACAAAAGCCACATATACTCCACACAATGGTTTTTTTTTCAAACTAAGCCACAAAAATTCTCAATTAAGCCACAGAAGCAAGAGATACTCCACATAAGGAAAAAGAATTCAAACTAAGCTAAATAGATTCCCAATTAAGTCATAGATACTCCACATAAGGCAATTCTTTTTCAAACTAAGCCACATAAATTCCCAATTAAGCCACAAATACTCCACAGAAGGAAAAAAAATCAAACGAAGCCACAAAAATTCCCAATTAAGCCACAAAAGCCAGAGATACTCCATAGAAAGCAATTTTTTTTCAAGCTAAGCCCCAAATACTCAACATAAGGAAAAAAAAATTCAAACTAAGTCACAAAAAATCCCAATTAAGTCACATAAGCCAAAGATACTCCATAGAAGGCAATTTTTATTTTAAACTAAGCCACAAAAATTCCCAATTAAGCCACATAAGCAACATATACTCCACAGAGGAAATTTTTTTTCAAACTAAGCCACAAAAATTCCTAATTAAGCCACAGAAACCACAAATACTCCGCAAAAGGCAATTTTTTTCATACTAAACCACACAAATTGCCAAATAAGCTGTAGAAGCCACAACTACTTCACAGAAGGCAAATGTGTTTCAAACTAAGCCACATAAGCCACAGATACACGTTGGAAGACAATATTTTTTCAAACTAAACCACATAAATTCACCAATTAAGCCACAAATACTCCACAGAGGCAATTGTTTTTCAAACTAGGCCAAAAAAATTCCCAATTAAGCCACAAAAGCCGCAAATACTCCATAGAAGGCAAACAAAATTCAAACTAAGCCACAAAAATACCCAAATAAGCCACAGAAGCCACAACTACTCCACAGAAGACAAATTTCTTTCAAACTAAGCCACACAAATTCCCAATTAAGACATAGAAGCCACAGATACTCCACAAAGGCAATTGTTTTTTCAAACTAAGCCACAAAAATTCCCAATTAAGCCACAGAAGCCACAAATACTCCACATAAGGCAAGTTTTTTTCAAACTGAGCCACAAAAATTCCCAAATAAGCCACAAAAGCCCCAACTACTCCACATAAGGCAAATTTCTTTCAAACTAAGCCACAAAAATTCCCAATTAAGCCACATAAGCCACAAATACAGACTAGAAGGAATTTGTTTTTCAAACTAATCCAAAAAAATTCTCAATTAAGCCACACATACTCCACAAAAGGCACAAAAAGCTAGAGATTAACACAAAGAAAACGAATGGTGTGAATACCGAGCAAATATATGTGTTGACAAACACAGTTGCAAGTATGTTGGAAGGATGAGGAATCCTACCAGGATACGATGATGTTGATGCCAAGCTTGCAACGATCTAACCATGGTGTCCAATGTCAGGTCTGGGTCAAACAGGGTCGAATGAGTGAGAAAATTTGAAGAAATGTCCATCTAAAACCATGCAACATTTGACGACATACGTCCCTGCAGCAAACCAAAATCACCCAAGGGTCAAAACCCTTTACGGCACCCACACCCCACCTCTACGACCAAACAACACAACACATTAGCTAAAGAACCAACCATGACAACCGATAAACCATCCCTCACATCACAACTACAATGACACATGCAGAAAACTACCGGTGGAGTAGAACGAGCAACAATCGGCCCCGGACATAAATGAACTAACCCTAAACTAACCAACCCTAATCATCGGATACCAATACAACTTTCGCGCCAAAACACAAGTGGGGTCCACGTCTGGGTGGGGAACACGTGGCTACAGACAATGGACTCATGTCGTACTACCACCTCAGACCACCAGTTGTCCAAATTCAGCCATGTAGGAAGGTCATGCAACTACTGGCCTCCCTCCCCTAGTGAATTCCAACTCTTATAAGCGGTGAGGGTGAATCTGGTGTTGAATTTTCCTGCATGCACTGGCATTGGCTATGTGGGAGGCAACATGAATGAAAGTGTTAACTTGTTTGGCTTCCATGGTCTTTTCATGCATTGGCTATGTGGGAGGTAGTAGGAATGGCAGTGTTATCTTATTTGGATTTCGTGGTCTTTTCTCCAAAAGAAACAAGAAACAGGCATATCCATATGATCACCACTATCACGCTTCTACCAAATGGACGAAGGGCACTTGAATCTGCTCCCACTGCCTGTTATGTCTACAAAAAAAATCTCTATGAATGATTTTAATGTATATACCAGTTTCAGGTAAATGTGCTTAGGATTTATTTTCTTGTGTTACTCCTTAGCACCTCAAGCTGTCATTTCTATACCTGGTTACCAGAAATGGGACGACGGGCTTCATTTCTTCGAGAAACTACTCTAGAAACCCAACCACATGGAAAACATCGTCTTATACGTTTGTTTTCGTTTCCAGTGGCCAGAAACTCATTTCTTGCGAAACGAGTCATTTCTAACAGCTTTGTTTCTGGATTTCCTGTCCAAATTCATGTTAACTCCAGTTCAGTTTTGTCACTTCTCTAGTAGAGGAACAAGAAACTTCAATCCAAGTCTTACGAACAACACACATGCTTTCAGCATAAAAGTCAAATAGAACAAAGCATGGAAAGGATCTACTACCATATTTGCCAAACTGCATATCCCAATAAGTTTTTCTTCTCAATGTATGCTAAAGATTTTGAGAGATAATAGGTCATGTCCACTTAGAGAACAAATGCCCAGCACCGTAATAAGGTTCACATCAATATCATAACAATTTTATTCACAGAAATTGAAATTATTTAATTTTTTAATTAAATGCTATATTTAAATTTAAGATATTTATAGTATAAACTATAAATATATGTTTTATCGAAGTGCCTTCAAATTCAATTGAATTGTCTATCTTCATGTAAAACTAACTAGATATAACTTTGTAATGTTAGTTCAACTTTGCACAAAATGAAATTTCACAACAAAATATGGAATTTCACTGTGAATGCTTTTTTACAATTTCACAAGAAAAAACATTGGATGTTTATGGTTAATGCTTTGTTTATATTGTTCATCTTTAATATTTTTTTTTCTCTCTCCTCATTTTTTATATGCAAAACCTCCAAACTCCGTTTCTCGTACAGTTTCTAGTTTCTCGTTTCTGGTAACATAGTTTCTATATGACTTCCTATATGAATAAAAAGAGTTCAGAGTACACTATGTTTAATCCTCATGCCTGTATTTTACAGTTAAGATCACCAGATATATTTTCCATAAAAATTCTGAGAGGCATCCTCTTTGGCTTCAATAATTTTGTTCAAATCAGTTTTTTTATATGCATTCAGCACAAAATGATTTTTTTTTTCTTCTAATGATATGCAATAGCACAAGGAAGGGACCAGACAATGTTAAAGGTGCAGGGTAGTATATTCCTATAATCTTTAGAAAGTGCAGAAGAGGAGAACATATTGAAAAACTGAATATCATCCATTAAGAAGTTCCTAACACATCGAAAAGGAACTAGAAAAATTGCAGGTTTTATGTGTTTTAATCAAAACAAAATGTGTTGATGGGCTACGGGGAAAGAATGATCCCTCTCAAAAGGCCTGAACAGTTGAAGGGTTTCTATGCTATCAGAAAAACTAGGCGCCTCTTTCGTCATTACCCTTAGCGAATAGATGTGTTTTGTGTAGAAAATAGATCTTAGTTTTTTTTTTCTTGTACAAATTTTGCAGGAATTTTAAGTGTTGAGATTTTTTCTGTTTTAGTAAAAATAGACAAAATCCCAGTGTGTGACAACAATAGAAAATATGTTGCTGGATTATCTCCAGGTTGTTGGGAGCAAATTAATGCATCCTAAATTTGATGTGAGAGCAGTTAGGTTCTCTCTGCTATAAAATAGGTTGTCATACGGATAGCTGTGTGAGAGGGTGAGAGTTTCATTGATGTAATCTCCAATTTGATTAATATATTCCTGATGCCTATGTTTGGTGGACGTAGCCCAGATTGGTTGGGTGAACCACGTTAAAACTGTCTTTTATGTGTTTGATCTTCTGCTGTGTGTATTTTAATTTATGTTTCCTCTGCACCTGATCCAACAATTGGTATCAGAGCCTAGGGTGGACATCTGGGGCAGCGGAGAAGGTGCGGACTAAGCTGTTGAGGGAGCAGACCTTTGCTGTTGGGAGCGCGGACTTGTGTTGACCGAAGTGCTGGAGGTGATATGGTATTGTTGGTGCGTGAATGTGCAAATTGATTGCTGCCTGCCAGGAGTCTGCTGGTGTGTGGGAACCTGTCGTGGAGCTGAACGGTGCGTAGAGCATGACCTGGTATGTTAAGCAATGAGCAGAGCGGATATCTGATATTTAAATTTCTGGTGCCTATTAAATAGCTGCGTATTTTTGTTAAATCGTTGGTCCGTGTGTAGAACCAACAATTGGAGAATAATATTTTCTTTTAGTGTCACTCTGATTCAGTGAAACAATACCGATCTTGATGAGGGTGGAACCTCATGCGTGAAAGATGTTAACGGCAACACCAGTTTGTGTTCTTGTGTGTGGAAACTTTATAAGTGATCGTTAATATTAATTTTATTGATGTTCGGGAAAATACATAAGGTGGACTGAATCATGTTTCTTATGTTATAAACTTACGTTCTACCTTTTTACGAGATGGAAATGGATGCACAGAAATTTGTGTGAATCCTGAAAGTTCTGATTATTTTTTGGAATATTCTTCTTCGTTGAATTCCATTTACTGCATGCACTTGACCAGCGTTTGGCGCAAGGCAGTCTAAAGAACGGTTTTTGGAGGCACATAAAGCATAGGAACATCAATTGTCATAGGAACGCAAAATGTTGAGCAGTGTATTTTTTTGAAAATATGTATGTGGTCACCTCGCCCATTTTACAGTTGAAAATATGTAGTATGCGGTCACAGCAAAATATTTTTTTTTGTAAAAAAGGCAGAGGCACATTCTTTTTTTGTGGAATGCAAATAGGCAGTTTTTTGGTTGTGTATAAACAAATGCAAAGGCATAATTTTTTTTTTGAAGGGACGATATTTTCGTTTAAAGGCATAGGCAATTTTTTTTTAAATTGCTGGTATTTAAAACGTTGATATTGGAGATTATTGTGCTTTTTGGTATAAAATGGCGAAAACTCAAAGTGCCTGATTTGAAATTGAGAAATTTAATGGCAAGAATAATTTTGAGATCTGGAAGGTGAAGATGCACGATCTGCTGGTTCAACAAGGTGTGGCGAAAGCACTGTTGGGGAAAAACAAAAGGCCTCCTTCCATGACGGAGGATGAATGGGATGAGATGGATGATAGAGCTCTGAGCGGAATTCGGTTATGTCTGGCGGACGATGTTCTGTTCAACATTGTGTCAGAGAAAACCACCGCAGGCCTGTGGTCGAAGCTTGAGAAGCTCTACATGACGAAATCTTTGACAAATCGAATTCTCCTGAAACGACAGCTTTATGGTTTGCGGATGAAAGAAGGTACCTCAATTGTTGATCACCTGAATGTTTTTAATACCTTATTGGTGCAATTAGGCAGTCTAGATGTGAAATTTGATTCAGAGGATAAGGCGATAACTTTATTATGTTCTTTACCCGAATCCTGGGATCACTTTGTTACTTCCATAAGCTTTAGTACATCAGATATCCTTGAGTTTGACGATGTTGTTGGAGCCTTGTTGGCTGAGGAGACGAGGAAGAGGTTGAATGCAGACACATCTACATCAGAGGTAATGATGGCCAGAGGTCGC
>APFE031707687.1:60216-75678 GCA_000404065.3 Pinus taeda | reverse complement strand
TGATTCAAAGTTTAAAGACTTCAAAGGGAAATTTCAAACTCATTGGCTTGGGCCATATGAGATTGATGAAGTCTTTAGTAATGGAGCAGTCCGAATCAAGACTATTGATGAGTTCCAAACTCCTCTTATTGTGAATGGCCATCGCTTGAAAATCTATCATAAGCCACTCTCAAAAGAGGACTTTGTCAAAGTATTCCAAGAAAATTCTGAATGAGGCTAGTGGAGAAGAATTCTTCTCCTCCATCAGCCTAATCTTTGTTTCTTTATGAGTTAATCTTGGATTGGCGGTCTTATGCAGAAAATATAAGGTGAAAATCAGGGTCACCTGACACTTTATATTTTCCAAATAAAATATTTTCTCTTTCTCTTTCCATCTCATCCGCCATTTCATCCATCTTATCATCTCCATTCCACTTCATTTTTCTTCCAGTTCATTCATTCCATCTCATTTCCACCAATAAAGTCTCCTCTCAAGACTATTCCATTCAGATAAGTTTGTTCTAATCATCTTTGTGCAGGCAGAAAAGTGTTGTTGCAGATTCCGCGGCTCATACCAAGTTTCCGCAGCCAATACACTCTGTCTCTGCAATCAAAGCAATTCTGTTTCAAAAAGGAAAATTTACAGTCAGAGGTATCATCATCAAAGGTTAGCAAGGATACATAGCACCTACAAGGCCAGAAAGCAATCAAAATTTAGCCACCATAATCAACAAAGGGATCAAATGCAAACGTATGAAGGTATGTTCCAAATTTTTAACCAACAGTTTAATGTCATTTATGCATGGTTTTCAAATCATGGTAGGAGTCACTTAATGTAATGATTGACAAGATTATCCCACTCCTCGTCCACGATTACGCCTAATCCACCTCACCCTCCTAACGGTTTCCTAATTGCTATTGATTTGAACTTGATACGAGCTACTCTTCCATTAACTACTCGTACCTCAGTGACGTATACCAGTGTACTACGGCTCTACATATGATCATTTCCGCAGCCAAGTGTACGTAGCCACCCGACGCTTATGGATTTGGCCATTGCACCCGCATGCATAAACTCATTGTCGTATTGTTCTCTACTCTCATACCACCGTTTCCATTCTCGTTTTCATACACCACTCTCGTTTTTACTGTAAATCCCTCTTTTTTTTTTTCCTTACCTCACTATTCAAAACCCCGATCACAAGTTCTGCACCATACTGTTTATTACATTATGGTTACTCTGTTACAACCGTAATTCCCCTGTTTTTCCCGTGAGCATTCTCCTCAAGCGTCCATATCCCACTGTCAGAGCTTCAAGTAAAATTGAGAGCCGAAAATGGGGAAATTGTTAAGAGCAGAACTAGAGGGTTCAAAATTTTTAGAGGGTTACCCACAGATAAAAGAAGCACTGCAGAGAGCCAAATGGTTGAAGTTCATTCAGAAATTTAACGGGTACAATAAAGAGGTGAAAAAGGCATTTTCCCAGTCATTTGATGGGAAAACCGTGGAGGTAGGAGACCTGCAGTTCACAATAACAGAGAGCACCTAGGCCACAGCAACCGATTTGCCTCAAAAAGGAGAACGTTGGTTCAAAAACAAAACAGTTGAAGATCAAGAGTGGAGAAATATGCTTAAGAATCCAGGTATGGATACCTCCATTTTCACTAAGGGAATCCCTGTACGTGTCATTAAAGAAAAATGGACTTCATTACTGTTGCTTGTTCAAAAATTCTTAACATGTGAAGGCCGTTTCAGTGTCATGTATGTATACCATGCAAGAATCATGATGCACTTTATGGATGACCGTGCTATCAACCTACGTTATTTCTTGTTAGCTAGTCTAAAGAAGATGAGTGCCACTGTTCATAAACACGTGGGAAACATTGAACCCCACTTGCATCACCATGGACTCATTAAAATTTTAATTGAGGAGCAGTTGAAAACTAAAAATGATACATGGGAGAAGTTTCTAGTTAGAAACCATTTTCAAGAGGTAGCTGAAGCCTCTAGCAGCTCTCCTAGGATACCAAAGAAAAATAGGAGAAGAGAGAAAGAAATTAATGCCCAGGAAACTGCTATAGAAATTGAAGAAACTGCCCAAGAGACTGCTGAAGAAACTGCTAAAGAAACTGCCCAAGAAGAAAGGAAAAAGGGAGACAGAACTAAAAGAAAAAAGGGGGATAAAGGGAAAGCCATGGTGCAAGATTCATTTCCTTCACCTGAGCCCTCAATTGAAGAAGAATCCCAAACACTAGTTGACAGATTAGCACAACTTCAAGCCACTGCCCTCTTAAAGAGAAAACAGAAAGAGAAACATAGTGCCCAGCAAAAGAGCACTAATGTACAAGTAAGAAGAAGCAGTAGGCTGAAGGGAAAAATGAGTGTGACCAAAGGAAAACAATCCCATTCATTGATTTGGGCACACCTGAAAAGACTCCAATGCAGCTAGATGTTGAGCTAAGTCCTCCACGAGAGGAAAGTCCCTTCCAGCAAGAAAGAGAAAGCAGTTTTCAAGAATTTGAATTTAGACCAAGACAAACACCTAACATAGACCCTGACCAGCAGACGGCATATGATTATGGAGACTTTAGATTCATCTGCTTGCCAGTCCAATGCACTTAGGTACCTCATGATGAACAGGTTCAACTTTTAAAACAAGAGGTATTTGAGCTGGAAGTCTTGAACCGGCACCATTAAGCAAGAGATGAAGCATTGAAAGAACAAAGCAAGCTGACAAAATTGTCCATGACAACACAATGCTTTCACTTGGGTCTTTGGATAAAAGAATAGAAATTGAAGAGAAATGGCAAGAAATTTTGAACAGGGGCCTTGATTAACTTTTAAGTTTAGGTTTGGTTTAGAAAACCAAGAACAAATTTTGGCAAGTAAGAAGAAAAAGGATGAAGGTGGATGTCTTGCAGAGGCATCTGAGCATATGAATTGAAAAATCATGACAAAGTTTTGGTTGCATGAGGACATGCAACACCTTCACAGTGGGGTTATGTTGAGCCTCAAACCTGCACTCATTTACCCATCCTCCCAACAGCCTTTTCCTACTCATTTCCTTCTTTTGTCATCATTTCCTTCATCAACTTGTTCAATTCATTGCATTATAGGACTTTTTAACATGATTTGCTAATTGTGCTAATGATTGACTGTTGGTTTAGATTTTTGGTTCAAGTGTTGCAATTCCGCAGCTAATACAGGGTTTCCACAGCCGATCTCTGATTCCGCAGCCAATCCCAGATTCCGCAGCCATTTTCTTGTTTGCTATGATCCAGGTGTCCTCCAGAGGAAAGAGCCACATGGGCAAGTTTGTATGACTGTGTACATGGTGCATGTGCTGTCAGCTCAGCCAAACTGGCTGTCTACACCCCTGGTCAACGCGGAGGTAACTCTGGTCAAACGGCAAGGTTGCAAATGGTGGCACAGCTCTACGTGTTCAGTTGGAGCACGTAAGTCACAGCTGGCCTCTTCTTTAGCCACGAAGACTGCAGGGGACAAGAATCCAACAGCAGATTTATTAAACCATGATGACCGTTCCCTAAATCTGCGCACGGTACTGCTGAACGTGTCTTTTTCCTAGCTGTTAGTTAGCTTAGTTTACGCACAGAACAGTTGATGTTCTTGCTATAAATAAAGCGTTTCTACACGCTGATTAGTTAGCTTTTGGGAAGTTAATCTTTTGCTGCTGTAAAATCTGTTTTAAAGACTCTTTTGTATAGCGTTTACACTCTCCATTGTGTTTTATTATGTGTTGATTTAATTCCAGGAAGATAGTTCTGTTTCTACTTGCGTAGCTGATCTTTTAATTGGTTGAAGTGGATGGAGGGCCCCTGTCTGCTACAACCATTGTACAGTAGCTTTTAAATTTACTTTCCTGCATTCCTTTTTTTCTTTAATTCACCATGTATATTAATGTACAGTTTTGAATTATGCTTCTTTATGTTTCTTTACTTTTCATGACTAATCAGTGTGTGTTTTTACAGCTTTGTTAGGAACCCGGGACAGTGTGCTTTTCCTTCTTTTTAACACTAGTGGCATCTGAAGTTGTCTTATCTAAACTGCTGACTTTTGCTTTGATTTTCATTAGTTTCCTTGCTTAGTTAGTTTCCTTGCCTAGTTACTTTATCAAGTTTTGTCAGGTTGCTAATCTCTTGATGGTTCTTTTTATCATAATTCACTAACTTTTATGGGACCAAAACATCATTTAATTGCAGCTTGGTTTATTTAGTTTTAGACTCATATTTCTAATTCACTCCTAACTCTTTTTCACATGATCAATTTAGCTAAAGGCAGAATGTTAAGGGGGAATGAAGTAGTGTGATTTGTCACGTAATTTTTGCATTGCTTTAGATTCATTAGAGGAATTAGAATAGTGTTCTTGATTTCAGCTGAGTTAATGTAGATGTCATTTTCATTCTTATCCGCAGTAAAGGTATTGGACTAGTGCCATTGGTCTTTTTGTTTGATGCTTTACTTTCATTCGAAGCTTTAATTCCATTCCAAGTTATTGTTCAAGTTTTCTCTTTAAAATTCAAGAAGCATTTAGAAATCGCCACATACACACACATTCACTCACTTGTTTATAACTTCATCACATCACATTAGGAAGATAAGTTAGACATAAACTAAAAACGACAAAAAGAACTAGGAAAGGCTGCTTAATTATATATTGTACACTTCACTTCATCAGCTTACGAGCCCCGAGTTGACAATTTATGGTAGCAATTTAGACAACACTAAATTGACCAAACAATAACATGGAGGATGCCACACCCACTGAAGCAACTTCTAATTTTGCATGTGATATTCCAAATGAGGCAGTTGATCATGAAAATGACAATGCAAAAGTGGTTTCAAATGAGAATGTAACAAGAATCAACAATGACCAATTGAGCATGCCAACCCAAGTAACCCCACCATCACGGTTGGCAGAGGCCATGATGAATAACAACAAACATAATGTGTGATCCACCAATGATGAAAGCATGGCAATTCCTTCTCAAGCAACTGAGTTGAGAACTAAAATTGTTCATTATTTTGTGGTCAATGGATCACTGGAAGAAGAGTCTGTTTAGAATGCAGTACCAAATGAGGACAACAATGGGGTTCAATCTGGCTCCCCTAAGGTTGAAAGGCAAGTGTCAAACCATTAGGAGCATGTGACAATGAACCAAACAACTTGGTAGGTTCCTAAAGCTACCAATAGAGAGAGTGAAGGCCTGATCAATGCATTCAACAACAGACTATCTTCAATTAGAGAGGAGTTCATGATTACTCACCTCTTAAGAAAATATGAACCTAATGTTCAAGTCTGAGCATAAAAAAAATGAAATTCAGGAATCTAAACAGAGAAAGGAGTTGGACAAGGAAAAGGGAGATTCAAGGGTTGCAGAAGCAACAACTCGGGCAAAGGAAAGGATTGAAAGACAAATAACAAGGGAAGAGAAGGAACATCAAAAATAGTTGGCAAGGCAAGAGAGGGAGGCAAGAAAGGCTCAACAAGTGCTAGAAAAAGAAGGGGTCAATTGGAGGAAAACAGGATAATGTCCAACACTTTGGACCACATTGCAAATCACACACCATCGTACCAAGACCTGATTAACATCTAAGTCCCCCACTATCAGCGAAGGGTTATACCCACCCCTTATACACCTACTAGTGCAGGGGTAAATCCTATGTATTATAGGCCACCCCCAGTTAGTGTTCGGGTTAGTAGCACAAGTGGATAATTCAGTTATTCAATCCCTCCATGGTTACAAGGAGTAAACTGGACTCAAGCATATGGTAGAAACTTGGCCTAGGCAGGCACTTCAACAAGTTTGGGCAATTCAGAAAATGGAGGCCATCAAACATAGGGGTAGCAAGACTTTTTTGTTTGTAACCAAATTGAAATGTGGTTGAAGTTACCGTCCCTTTTTGGTTTGTTGCAATGTAAGTTCCAATGTGTATTTGGATAACTATGAAATTCACTGAAACCCAAAATAATCAGAAATCATAACTTTGTTCAAAAGATTAGAAATCAACATATCAAATTTAGGGTATCTTTGAGAATATCTGAACAGTGAATAAAGTGGACAAATTCATTCTTCTTATGAATTAAGACTAATTAGAAGCAGCATATGAGTCCTAAGATACCATGATCTTTGTGCCAATATATCATATCATACATTAAATGTGATATGATATCAACTTTCTGAAACATCAACTTAACATGAAAAAAAAAAAAAAAAAAAAACTGTAAATATTCAAAGTGGCTTAACAAAAGACCTAAAATCCAATCTTTTCTACTAACGTTGAGATTGTCCCAAATCAATTCAGATCTCTCTTTTATCAATCAAATTATAATCTCCACAATCCCAAGGGCAACATGGAAAATAAACATTCAAGCATAAAACAACGATCTTATATGAAGCATAACAGTTCATAAAACCAAAAATGTGCAAAAGCTAAAAACTTTGTTCAAGATAAACATATCACCATATGTTGCAGCTTTTGGTATAGTTATGAATGTCTTACAAGTGGACAAAAGTACACTAACTCATTCCTCTAGTATTAGTCTCCAAAATAACTTCCATATAAAACTAAGACCAATCAAAGGCAACACTCTAATCGAAGGCAGCACCTAACGCCCAAAATGTTGTGATCCTTATGTCAATGTATCATATCATAGATAAAATGTGATGTAAATGAAACCTCTAAAATATCCAACTTAACATGAATATATTGAATAAACTATAAAAATTCAATGTGATTTAACAGAGGACTTCATATCCAATCCTTTCTCAGAACTTGAGATGGCTTTAAGTACTCCAAACCAATTCCAATATCTCTTTTGTAACTTGAATTCTGATTTCAATAATCTTAGGGGAAATATCTAACTAAACATGAATATATTGAATAAAATATAAAAAGGGAATGTGGGTTAACAAAGGATTTCATATCCAATCATTTCTGAGAACTTGAGATGGTTTCGAGTACTCCAAGTCAATTATGAGATTACATTTGTCACTAGAATTCATATCTCAGTGATCCTAGGGGCCAATGCAATGATCTTAGGGGAAATATCTGGCTCAACATGAATATATGAAGTAAACTGTAAAAATTCAATGTGGTTTAACAAAGGAATTCATATCCAATCCTTTTCGAGAACTTGAGATAGCTTTAAATACTCCAAGGCAATTGTTTTTCAAACTAAGCCACATAAATTCCTAGTTAAGCCACAAAAGCCACAGATACTCCACGGAAGGGTTTTGTTTTTCAAACTAAGCCACAAAAATTCCCAATAAAGCCACAGAAACAATAAATACTCCACAGAAGGAATTGTTTTCAAACTAAGCCACATAAATTCCCAATTAAGCCACAGATACTCCACATAAGGAAATGTTTTTCAAACTAAGCCATAGAAATTCCCAATTAAGCCACAGAAGCCACAAATACTCCATAGAAGGAAAACAAAATTCAAACGAAGCCACAAAAATTCCCAACTAAGCCACAGATACTCCAGAGAAAGCAATTTCTTTCCAAACTAAGCCACAAAGATTCACAATTAAGCCACATTAGCCACAAATACTCAACATAAGGAAATTTTTTTCAAACTAAGCCACAAACATTCCTAATTATGCCACATAAGGCAAAGATACTCCACAGAAGGCAATTGTTTTTTAAACTAAGCCACAAAAATTCTCAATTAAGCCACATAAGACACAAATACTCTACAGAAGGCAATTTGTTTTCAAACTAAGCCACAAAAATTCCCAAATAAGTCACATAAGCCACAACTACTCCATAGAAGGCAATGTTTTTTTCAAACTAAGCCACATAAATTCTCAATTAAACCACATAAGCCACAGAGGCAATTGTTTTTCAAACTAAGCCACAAAAATTCCCAATTAAGCCATAAAAGCCACAAATACTCCGTAGAAGGCAATTTTTTTTCAAACTAAGCCACACAGATTGCCAAATAAGCCAAAGAAACCATAACTGCTCCACATAAGGAAAATTTGTTTCAAACTAAGCCACATAAATTCCTAATTAAGCCACAAAAGCCACAGATACAAGCTGGAAGACAATATTTTTTCAAACTAAGCCACAGAGATTCGCCAATTAAGCCACATATACTCCACAGAGGCAATTTGTTTCAAACTAAGCCACAAATACTCCATAGAAGGCAAAAAAAAAAAAAAAAAATCAAACTAAGCCACAGAAATATCCAAATAAGCCACAGAAGCTACAACTACTCCACAGAAGGCAAATTTCTTTCAAACTAAGTCACATAAATTATCAATTAAGCCACAGAAGGCAAATTTCTTTCAAACTAAGTCACATAAATTCTCAATTAAGCCATAGAAGGCAAATTTATTTCAAACTAAGCCACATAAATTCCCAATTAAACCACAAAAGCTACAAATACTCCACAGGGGCAATTGTTTTTCAAAATAAGCAAAAAAATTCCCAATTAAGCCTCAGAAGGCAAATTTCTTTCAAACTAAGTCACATAAATTCTCAATTAAGCCATAGAAGGCAAATTTATTTCAAACTAAGCCACATAAATTCCCAATTAAACCACAAAAGCTACAAATACTCCACAGGGGCAATTGTTTTTCAAAATAAGCAAAAAAATTCCCAATTAAGCCTCAAAAGCCACAAATACTCCACATAAGGCAATTTGTTTTCAAACTAAGCCACAAAAAATCCCAAATAAGCCATAGAAGCCCCCACTACGCCACAGAAGTCAAATTTCTTTCAAATTAAGCCACAAAAAATTCCCAATTAAGCCACGGATATAGACTAGAAGGCAATTTTTTTTCAAACTAAGCCACAAAAATTCCCAATTGAGCCACAGAAAGCACAAAAAGCCAGAGATTAACACAAAGAAGACGGATGGTGTGAATACCGAGCAAATAGATGTGTTGAAAAACACAGTTGCAGGTATGGCTGGAAGGATGAGAAATGCTACTAGGATATGATGACGTTGACGCCAAGCTTGCAGTGAGCTAACCATGGTGTCTACTGTTAGGTTTGGGTCAAATAGGGTTGAACGAGCAAGAAAATTTGAAGAAACGTCTGTCTGAAACCAAGCAACATTCAGTGACATACATCCCTGCAACAAACCAAAAGCACCCAAGGGTCGAAACCCTTTACTATGCCCATACCCGACCTCTGCAGTCTAACAACAAACTGCAACAGTCGAACAACACAATGCATCAACTAAAGAACCAACCATGACAACTGATAAACCCTCCCTCATGTCACAACTACAACGACGTGTGCAGACAACTACCGGTGGAGCAGAACGAGCAGCAATCAGCCCCAGACAAACTAACCCTAAACAGACTAACACTAATCATCACATAACAATACAACTTTCACGTCAAAACACAAGTGGGGTCCACACCTAAGTGGGGAATACGTGGCTATAGACGATGGACGTGTGTCGTACTGTCACCTCGGACCACCAAATGTCCAAATTCAACCACGTAGGGAGGTCATGCAACTAATGGCCTCCCTCCCCTAGTGAAGTCCAACTCATATAAAGGGTGAGGGTGAATCTGGTGCTAAATGTGCATGCATGCATTGGCATTGGCTGTGTGGGAGGCAATATGAATGGTGGTGTTAGCTTGTTAGGCTTCCGTGGTATTTTCATGCATTGGCTATGTGGGAGGCAGTGGGAATGGCGGTGTTAGCTTGTTTGGCTTTTGTGGTCTTTTCTCCAAAAGAGACAAGAAACAAGCATCTCCATATGATCATGATTGTCATGCTTCTACCAAATGGAAGAAGGGTGCTTGAATATGCTCTCGCTACCTGTTATCTCTGTAGAAAAAATCTCTATGAATGATTATAATGTATATACCAGTTTCAGGCGAATGTGTATAGGATTTATTTTCTTGTGTTACTCCTTAGCATGAAACCTCGAGCTGTCATTTCTATACCTGGTTACTAGAAAGGGGACAATGGGCATCGTTTCTTGGAGAAACTGCTCTAGAAACCCAACCACATGGAAAACGTCGTCTTATATGTCCGTTTTCATTTCCAGTGGCCAGAAACTTGTTTCTTGCAAAAAGGGTCGTTTCTAACAACTCCGTTTCTAGATTTCCTATCCAAACTCATGTTAACTCAAGTTCAGTTTTGTCACTTCTCTAGTAAAAGAACAAGAAACTTCAATCCAGGTCTTAAGAACAACACACAGACTTTCAACATAAAAGTCAAATAAAACAGAGCATGGAAAGGATTTACTACCATATTTGCCAAACTGCACATCCCAATAATTTTTCCTTCATAATGTATGCTAAATATTTTGAGAGATAATAAGTCATGTCCACTTAGAGAACAAATGCCCCACACCGTAATAAGGTTCACACCAATATCATAACAATTTTATCGATAAAAATTGATTTTTTTTTTTATTTTTTAATTAGATGCTATATATAAAGTTAAGATATTTGTAGTATAATCTATAAATATATATTTTATCCAAGTGCCTTCAAATTCAATTGAATTGTCTATCTTCATGTAAAACTGGCTAGATATAACTTTATAATGTTAGTTCAACTTTTTCACAAAATGAAATGTCACAACAACGAAATATGGAATTTCACTATGAATGTTTTTTTACAATTTCACAACAGAAACATGGGATGTTTACGGTCAATGCTTTGTTTATATTTTGGTTTATGGTTAATGCTGTGTTTATATTGTTCATCTTTAATTTTGTTTTTTTTCTCTCTTCGTTTCCTATATACAAAACCTCCCAACTCAGTGTTTCTCGTTTCTGGTAACATAGTTTCTATATGAGTAAGAGTCCAGAGCACACTGTTTAATCCCCGTTACTGTATTCTACAGTTAAGATCGGCATCATCTTTGGCTTCAATAACTTTGTTCAAATTGTTTTTTTTATATGCAATCAGCACAAAGTGATTTTTTTTTTCTTCTAATGATATGCAATGCGCACGAGCAAGGGACTAGACAGTGTTAAAGGTGCAGGGTAGTATATTCCTATAATCTTTAGAAAGTGCAGAAGAGGAGAACATATTGAAAAACTGAATATCCATTAAGAAGTTCCTAACACATCGAAAACAAACTAGAAAAATTGCAGATTATAGAGGTCAATATTTTATGTGTTTTAATCAAAACTAAATCTGTTGATGGGCTACAAGGAAATAATGATCACTCTCAACAGGCCTGAACAGTTGAAGGGTTGCTATGCTATCAGAAAAACTAGGCGCCTCTTTCGTCATTACCCTTGGCGAATGCCGTAGTGATTCATCACTCCTAAGAATATGTTATTTGTGTAGCAAATAGATCTTAGTTTTGTTTTTCTAGTACAAATTTTGCAGGGCTTTTAAGGAAGTTGTTGCAACCATATTTAGAAATCTATTTATAGCATCAGAATTGCAAAATTTCATTCTTGAAATCGTGAGATTTCATCACCAAATTCCATCACATCATCTGCAAAAAGACACTGTCTACACGAAGAAATTGCTCTGATTAGTACTAATCTTGGACATTGCAATCCATGCAAACACTTTGTTGCAATCCACGCAAACACTGCCAGTTTCTTTCTCTTTCATTTTGATGAAATGAAGATTCAGTGGCTGAAAGATAAGAATGAACCATTGTAGTAATGCTCCCATGGACTACTCATTCAATGCATCTGTTTCTTTTCAGGGGAAACCATTTCAGACACTGTCTGAGCGTGGGTAACAGTCTGTATCACCACACTGGGAAAGACGATGAAACTTTGGTCGTACCTTATAAAGCCGTAAAGACGCAGAAACCGAAATGAGGCAAAACATTATACATGGCCGAGGACTAGATAGGGACCAGACAGCCTTGTCATTACATTTGGCCCTCAATTCTTCATATAATCCATTTTTTTGGGGAACAGTATAAATAATCAAGTTCTCACCTATACTACACAAACTGTGATATTTAAGGTTTTCTGAACAATCCTCCTGAAGTATAAGACAGAAACTCTAATCATAGTACTGTACAAGACAGAAAGTGAAAGTCTCTGTAATAATTAAGATCGGCCACATCTTATTGAAAAATTTAGGACTTCACACATATACCTTTCATATTTCAAAACAATCTGTGCAATATTTTGACAGAGTTTCTTAGAATCTTAATACCAACCTCTGTCATAGAATAATTTAAACATTGATAAATTTATATTAATAAATTTGTACTTTCCATGTTCCTTTACATGTAAAGCACTCATTAGCCAGGCTTGTATTTTCTTGAATGCTGTAGATGAGGAGAATATGGCCTCTTCCCCTTTCTTGAGCTTTCTTGAATGGAAACTTTGAACTAATGGTTACTTACAGATGTCATTTTTCAACCATGGCCATGGCCATTCTTTACTCTGCACTTTGTCTCATATCACATGATTGAATGCATCTTTTGGAACATATGATTATGATAAGGAGAAATTTACCTGTTTTACTGTCTTACCATTTTCTTCTGTATGATATGATTGGGTCTATTGGAACATGGAAGAATTTCACTGTGGCTTAGTCCTAAATTATGAGTTATAAAGCGAAGTAAGTCAGTCTGAATTCGAAGTTGCTGCCACCTGTAATAAAAAAGCACTGAACTTCAACCAACAGAGGCTTCATAAAAAGTAATGTTGAAGCATTCAAATACTTTCTAAAAGTGCGGGCTTTTAGAAATCCTTTATACGTTAGCTAGTTCTGGCTTTATTAATGTCTGGACGTACTTGGATTTAGCAAAAGATTCCCTTGTTTTTGTTAACCTATAGAAAATACAAAATTGAATACATTACAGTTTTCAATAAAAACACAGTGCCTTGGAAATTTGACCTTTTCTTATATGTGTATTGCTTCTCACTTTCTTTAAAAACTCATATCACTTGATCATTAGTATTTTTAAAAGGCGATTTACTTTTGAAAAAATGAAAATTCAATTATAGTCATCATTTTAAAAATGGGAAAATAAATCTAAAATGGTAAATCTTTTTAAAGTTTAATGATTCAATTATTAAAAGTTCAATTTCAAGTTATAAAAAAGGATAAAACAAAACATCATTGGTGATCAAAATAGTTTTTATTACGATCAATATCAAATTATTTTTTTCTACTATTTTTATTCTCTTATTTAATTTTGTCATTTTTCATGTTAATTATATAAAAAAAATCATTGAAATTGTAGAAGATTCAAATTGTTAACTAGAGTTAATGTAGTAAACATTATATCTTGTCTCTCTTACTCTCCAATATTAATAGTAGGTCTCTCCAAATTCAAGCATTATGACTTATGGAATGTTAAACGCCAAGTAAGTGGTAAGTGAACATTTTATTTAAGATAAAAATTCAAGCATTTTATTTATGGTTGAATTACTGTAACACATAAGTCAATGCACATAGTCAATAATTTTTGTTGTTACACTAAAATCAATGCACATTATTAATCTAATTATTTTGAAATTAATGTACAGCATATATCTAGTTACATCAAATCAGAAATCAGCATCTACATTAAAATTAATACATCTAGTGCAAGCAATCAAATATGATTATATAGGATTAAAAAAATCAACTACTACATTGAAACCAATGCATCAAATGCAATCAATCAAACAATTGTATGAATCAATATCTACACTAAATCAATGCATCTATTTCAGTGAAAAGGCAAAATATTCATGGCCTTCTAAATCCAACTTATTGTATCTTTTGTAAAATCATTACTTCCTCTTCTTCTATGGTTAATAATGTTTAATATTATATAATACTATATAACATATGTATTTGTCTATGTGTATCTCTTTCTTCTTCCCTTTCTCTCCCCTCTCCGTCTTTGTGTCTGTCTCACCCCCCTCCCTCTCTCTATCTCTCTTTTATTCCCTTTCTCCCCCCTCCATCTATATCTCTATCTCCTTCTTTGTCTCTCTATCTCACACCCCAAAAATACACACACTCTCTCTCACTCTCTCTCTCTTCCCCTTCTCTCTCTCTCTTCCTCTTCTCTCCCCCTCTCTCTCTTCACTCCCACTCTCCTCTCTCCACCTTTCTCTTTCTATTCATTTGTTCTTCTCTCCCTCTATCCCCCTCCAACTCCATCTCTTTTTTCCTTCCTCTTTCCCCCTCTCTCTCCCACCTCCCTCTCTCTCTCCCCCCATCTCTCTCTCTCTCTCTCTACCCTCCAACTCTGTCATTATCTCCCTCCATCTCTCCCCCCCTCCATCTTTGTGTCTCCCTCTCTCTCTTCCCCTTCTCTCCCTCTCTCTCTCCTCTCCTTCTCCCTCTCTTCCCTCCTCTCTTATCTCCCTCATTCTCTCTCCATCTCTCCCTTGTCACTCTGTCTCTCTCTCCACCTCTATCTCTCTATGTATTTGTTCTTTCCTCCCTCTCTCTCCCCCTCCAAACCCATCTCTATCTCTACCTCGCTCTTTCTCTCTCTCTCAAGCCCTCTCTTTCTTCTTTCCTTGCTCTCCCAGCGCCTTTTGTCTCCGCTCCCCATCACTCTCTCTCTCTCTGCCCTTCAACTCTGCCTATCTTCCTCCCTCTCTCCCCCTCCATCTATGTGGCTCCTTCCATCTCTCTTCCCATTCTCTCCTTCTCTCTCCCCTCTTCTCTCTCTCTCTTCCCTTCTTTCCTCTCTCGCTCTCTCTCTCTCTCCATCTCTCCCTTGTCACTCACCATCTCTCTGCACCTCTCTCTATGTCTTTGTTCTTCCCTCCCTCTCTCTCCTCCTCCAACTCCATCTCTCTCTTCTTCGCTCTCTTTTTTTCTCTCTCCCTCCTTTCTCTCTTCCTTCATCTCTCACCTGGCTCCCCCTCTCTCCCCCATCACACACTCTCTATATCCCTATAATCTTAGAAAGTGCAGAAAAGGATAATAAACATATTGAAAAACTGAATATCCATTAAGAAGTTCCAAACACATCGAAAACAAACTAGAAAAATTGTAGATTATAGAGGTCAATATTTTATGTGTTGTAATGAAGAGTAAATGTGTTTGTAAGGACTCTGGACACCACATATCTCCACAATGGTATGATATTGTCCACTTTGGGCCTAAGCCCTCATGGATTTGCTTTTGGACTTACCCCAAAAGGCCTCATACCAATGGAGATATTTGTCCATCCTTATATACCCATGATCCTCCCCACTTCTAGTCAATGTGGGACTATTGGTCGTATACCCAACAATCCTCCCCTCGAACAAAGGACCATTGAGCCTCCCCTCAAACGATTATCCATCCGTCCACTCTCTACCAACAAGGATTCTCCGGTCCAATGCGTTGAAAGCACACGCCTTACATGGATCTCCACCTGCCTCGAGAGCTTGCTCTATTCCAGGTCAACTCCTCTTCACCATGTTGGGACCAGTACACGTCCATGAAGAATCTAGAGCACACCGCCTGTCTAATCGAGCTCATCCACAGATCCCATCGTGATATTACTGGGGCCCACCACCTTTGTTCGGAATTCCGAGGATTTATCCACTTGGCTAACTTC
>APFE031707687.1:2624-51056 GCA_000404065.3 Pinus taeda | reverse complement strand
AAATAATATTTTTCTTTATTTAAATTTTAAAGAGTTTTTTTGGGTTAAAATTGTATATTACTTTATGAAATTAGAGATATATCATATACTAACTAATGCTTAGAGGGAGGAAGCAAATCTAGACCTCTAAAGTAGTATGACTTTGTTATAAAATGACAACACTCGACTCCTTGTCTAAGGATAGGCAGTGCTTATAAACTCTCTTGTCTGGCCTTCTGCTCTCTTGTAACAATACAATTCACAATTCAAAGTTGGTTTCATCTATCACCTTTCAATTTTGTTGAAAAGGAGGGATTGGACTCTAGACACAACATACATTCCAACTTCCCAAGTCCAACAAATTCTTAAGTCGATAAACTTAGCATTTTCTTCTTTCTTTACTCCTCGGATAATTTTGCCCTTGTTGTCAAAATAAATAACCTGCATTGCCTAGAATCATGATTATCAAAAGTTAGCAATGTTAGTTCAAACCTTTCACAATGAGGATGATACTTCTGTCCACTTCATTGTTGTAACAAACTATTTATTTGTCCCATGTTGTAGATGGAACTTAGCAAATTTGAGAGTCATCACATGCACAAAGTTTAATACGAAAACCATTAAAAGTATTAGTTTATGTATTGATGGTTGCATTAACAATATACATTATTATTGTCATTTTAAACACAATTTATCATAGATTTTAGCTAAAATATCAAAGCTGTCATGATTGGGCTTAGCCAACGAATCATTTGTGATGGGCAATGGTTCTTCGACAACTAGTTACTTTCATTTAGTATTTTTCTCTTGATGCAGGTTTCCACGTCTAATATGCTTAGAGGGATGCATAACACCATCTCATCCCATGATGGTTGAGGATCCTCATCTTCTTAACTATGTGACCTTCTTTAGTGCCTTTCACATATTAAAATTTAAGTATATAATCAAAACTGTTAACCCAAAAAGATGAAAAGCCTTATAAAACCTTAAAGTGTGGTTTTATGCTATTTCTAAACACATATGCTAACTTCGGAAAAAACAAGGCACTTTCACACAGATTAGTGAAAGTTGAGATGCAAGAGTATTTGAAAGAGAGTTGCCCTATAAGAGGAAGTTGACACTCACAAATTTACATAGAACGTATAATGAAAGGCATGAAAAATATAAAAACATCATTAAATTTTCATTTGACAGGCAAAAGAGATTTGAAATTCCAGGCATGCCTAGACCACTTAGAATTTTAATACCAACCTAATAATTTAAATGTTGATAAATCTATATTCCTTTGCATGTAACATAGGCATTAGCCAGGCTTGTGTTTTTCTTGAACGCTCTTGATGAGAAGAACAGTTGGAAATAATTAATTCCTACTTGTCTATGGTTGTAATTTCCTAATTGAGGAGTTTGTTCCTACATAATAGGAATAAGCTAGAATGTAGTTTCTCTAGTTTAGTGTGTGGTTGAAAGAATCTCTCAACCACACTACTGTACGTCTAAGATAGCATTCCTATCTTGAGACTAATGATTGTATAAATATGTGTGTAATTTCCTCATTCAACAATTAATAGAAAATATATTGAGTGTGTTACTTTTATCTTGGTATCAAAGCCTGAGGGCCTAGCCCCTCGTGGGCTGGGCTGCTCCTGGGCTGAAGAGAATAAAAGTTTTGTGATTATTTTGTCCATCATTGATTATACAGCGCGGAGGTGGAGAACATGCACTGGGCAGTAGGCTTGTTGGAGAAGGAGTTGTTTGGCTTCTGCAGATTGCAGATCTGTGTAAGGGAAGTTACGGTACTGCTGGTGGCAGACGCGTGAAGAGATGGTGGAAGCAGGTATGATGGCAGCAAGTGTCAATCGGCGTGAAATTGAAAATGCATTGACGGGATTCTTCGGCAGGAAGATCGGGCTCTTGGCAGTTCGTTTTCGAGAGATCTACAGAAAATCTGGCGAGGATCATTGTTGCGGACCTCCTTCTTTGCAAGGGCTGAATATTGTGAATTAATAGTACAGGCTTGTAATCTTATTTCTATGGTGATGAAATACGCAGAGGTAATCGGTTTCGGGATGAGGATTATTAGGAGGTTCCAGTCGCCCGCTTGTATTACAAGCCCCCCGCCAATTCCGATTCAAACGAGCAGAGATCGGTGGCCATTAATAACGCCCTTTTTTCTTCTATTCGCGCTTCAATTCTTTTCATGGGCCACAAGATGTCGTTGAGATGCTACGGATCGCTGGTTAATACCCATGATTCTGTCACTTCACAATTTTCGACATGGAAGAAATTTCTGTTTGCTGTGCGGGGTGGACCTCGTCCTCAGCCTCATAATCATATTCCAAATCGCTGGTGTGGCAGATTGCAGATCGCTGGTGTCTTGGAGATCGATGGCATTTCTGTTATCAATATGCTAGATCGCAGGCTCTAAGGCCTTGTGTTGGTCAGATTCATTGTTTTTTCTTCTTCTGAATCATGGATCTGGGGCCACAAGGTAGTGTTCCTATAATCGAGGGTTTCTCAGATGCAAATGGGCTCTGCCGCAAGGGTGGATGTCATTGCTGTTGAGGACGTGTGGTAGCTTATGAAATTGCTTCCGCGTATGGCTCGAGTTCGAACCGCCGCAAGCTAATGGAGGGCTTGCCTTGGGTCGCCTTGGTTCCTTATGTGAGCAGGTTAAAGAACTGATGTCAGTCGACCTTGAGGTTATGCTTGTGACCTCGGGTACAGTAGGGATTGGTCGGCAGAGGCTTCGCTACCAAAGACTGATTAATAGCAGTTTTGTAGATCTCCAGAAATCACAAGTTGAACTTGATGGAAAGCCATGTGCTGCTGTTGGCCAGAGTGGCCTGATGGCTCCGTACGATAGTCTATTTAGCCAGCTGGATGTTGCTGGGGTTTCTTTCATTATTGTTGACGGCAACCGCGAGTTATATATCTCGTATTTGTATCCCTTCAAAGTATTACAAGCCCTTTTTCTATCCTTGTTATGTCCACGGGATTGACGACGCTGAATCCGGGGATGAGCACGAAAAGGCTGCACGGAAACTCCTGGGATTTGTGTTTTCCACAGGCAACACATGGAGGCGGGTTCTAAGTAGTGAAGTCGGTGCCTCCCATTGCAAAGAAGGTGAAGAGCCTTTTGTTCCATTGGAAGGTCTTGAGCAGCTTCATTGATTTATCTTCGTTATGGCAGTTGTTCTATCTGTTGCTTGGATTCGCTTTGAGTTATATTTCCAGGCATCAGATCCCTTCAGTGAACGTTGGCAAAATGCTTGGATTATTACAGCTTTTTGGACATTACTCGCATTTGCCCTGCTCTGATACCAAGATAAAAGTAACACACTCAATATATTTTCTATTAATTGTTGAATGAGGAAATTACACACATATTTATACAATCATTAGTCTCAAGATAGGAATGCTATCTTAGACGTACAGTAGTGTGGTTGAGAGATTCTCTCAACCACACACTAAACTAGGAGAAACTACATTCTAGCTTATTCCTATTATGTAGGAACAAACTCCTCAATTAGGAAATTACAACCATAGACAAGTAGGAATTAATTATTTCCAACTACAAATTTACATAGAAAGTATAATGAAAGGCATGAAAAATATAAAAACATCATTAAATTTTCATTTGACAGGCAAAAGAGATTTGAAATTCCAGGCCTGCCTAGACCACTTAGAATTTTAATACCAACCTAATAATTTAAATGCTGATAAATCTATATTCCTTTGCATGTAACATAGGCATTAGCCAAGCTTGTGTTTTTCTTGAACGCTCTTGATGAGAAGAACATGCCTCTTCTTCTTTTCTGAGCTTGCCTTCTTCCACGTTCTATCATCAATGGAAACTTTGAACCAATGGTTACTTACAGGTATTTGAAAGAGAGTTGCCCTATAAGAGGAAGTTGACACTCACAAATTTACATAGAACGTATAATGAAAGGCATGAAAAATATAAAAACATCATTAAATTTTCATTTGACAAGCAAAAGAGATTTGAAATTCCAGGCCTGCCTAGACCACTTAGAATTTTAATACCAACCTAATAATTTAAATGTTGATAAATCTATATTCCTTTGCATGTAACATAGGCATTAGCCAGGCTTGTGTGTGTTTTTCTTGAACGCTCTTGATGAGAAGAACATGCCTCTTCTGCCTCTTCTTCTTTTCTGAGCTTGCCTTCTTCCACGTTCTATCATCAATGGAAACTTTGAACCAATGGTTACTTACAGGTATCTTTTTTTACCTGTTTTACTGTAACTGAGTCATACAAAAAAGTGTCTTACCATTTTCTTCCGTATCATATGATTGGGTCTATTGGAACATAGAAGAATTTCACTGTAGCTTAGTCCTAAATTATGAGTTTTTAAGCGAAGTAGGTAAGACTTTTACAACTTCCAAATAAAGTCGAAGCTGCTGCCACCTGTAATAAAAAAGCACTGAACTTCAACAAACAGAGGCTTCCTAAAAAATAATGTTGAAGCTTTCAAATACTTTGTAAAAGTGCGGGCTTTTAGAAATCCTTTAGACGTTAGGTAGATCTTGCTTTATTAAAGTCTGGGCGTACTTGGATTTAGCGAAATATTCCTTTGTTTAACGGATAGAAGATACAAAATTGAATACATTACAGATTTCAATAAAAACACTGTGCCTTCGAAATTTGACTTTTTCTTTTATGTGTATTGCTCCTTGCTTCCTTTAATAGCTCATGTCACTTGACCAGTAATATTTTTAATGGGCGAATTGGTTTCAAAAAAAAACGCAGATTCAACCATCGTTGTCATTTCGACCATGGGAAAATACATTTAAAATGATAAATCTTTTAAAGTTTAATGATTCATTTATAAAAGGTCAATTTTAAGTCATAAAAAAGGACACAACAAAACATCATGTGTTTTATTTTTATTTAGATGTAATAGTTCAGTATGCATTATTATATATCATTATGTTAACATATTTATATATGTGCTCATCATTATGAATGAATTTTCCTTTAGTCGTAATTAATAATATATTAATTAATGTTAATATTTTTTTCATTTAAATTATAAAAGGTTGATAATTCAAAATTAAGTAGGGATAAGAAAGTAAAAAGAAATATACCTATTAATTCTTTTTGTTAATTTAAAATTGTATTGTTTCAAAATGATTTTATAGAAAAATAGATAACGTCACACTTTGCAAGGGAAACTAGTATTGTTGATATTGGACAATGCACTAGATTTAGTAAATTGTCAATAATTATCACTATTAAGTCCACGATCACTGAAATAAACTAAATTACTAAAAGTAAAGGACATGCACCAAGTGGCTACAATATAACATCAAGAATCAAATGAAGTAATGAAGGTCAGATGCTAAGCAATAGTTCTTGTTGGTGTTGGAGGTTTCAGACCACATTAGGGATGGTTTTATATGTGAGCAAGTCGAGCGTCTAAACTACCAAGGCAGGAGTGTCGATGACGTTGAACATGTTGGATTTCATTCAGGAAAGATACTATACCATTGTGATCTTCATGTTTTCCTTTAGGAGCCTTCCCAAGAGTGCCTTCATCTGCCAATGGAGAGTAATGGAGTTCAAATATTGGCTATGTATTCCCCTGCTATGTCGAGGGTCATGAATCCAATTGGCCACTTTAGCTTGAATTTCATAAACTTAGTAGAATTAGGAGTCATTTGTCATCAAAGCTTCAAGATGATGAATTTCCTCTTGGATTTTCAAAGGAGTGGAAGAGTGAAAACTGGCTACTGCATCTTGAGCCCGGGCTTGGCCTCGTAGTCAACCCGAAGGACCTCTGCCACGAAAGCCTCAACAATAGCACATCCTCTGAAGGGGCATTATATGACAAGTTACTAGGAACCAAGATAATATCACCCAAAAAACTTAGAAACTGTAACATCCCCCTGTGCTACCCCTACTTATTGTAATGATGATTGTGATTGTAATGCCAGCATGGAAGGACCATGACTAGTTGGACCTCTAATTTAACATATATTTATCATTGTTAATTAATTAACACAATTGAAGGTTGGAAAACCTTACGAATCCTTGGTTCAAGAGGAAAACTTGCTTGCTCACCTATGTATGCCTAAAGCATGCCCACGTGCTTGCCTTGCTTGATTGAACATGACCCATACCAATGTTGGTTATCAGGAATGCGATCATTAGTTGTGACTGGACCAAAACAAAAGTGGCATAGCCCATCATCCACCATTACACGAGGAAAGGAGTGGGCGAGCTAACATGACAACGCACCCCACTACCATACAATTAGAATGGAATGATGAGACAAAGATGGGATTCGTCATCTTGGGTGGTCCATTCCAAGATGCTGAGAGGAGAAAGGGTTATACAAAAAGAAAGGAGAGGGAGCAAAAATAAAACAACTAGAGAGCAAATCGCAAGGAAGGAGAAGAGAAATCAATGAGTGGGGAAGTGAAAGGAGCATAGGTGTAAGAGACATGACATTAAGAATAACAGAACAATGGAGGTTTGAAGGTGGGAAGTGGTTGACCTAGGATGGGTCATATTCTCTTTTTCCTGATGTTGTTGAAGTGGTAGCCTATTTCATATTGCCCAGTGAATCATCTATGTGTATATGCTTTATAAAAAGTGAGATGTTTATCTAAATTAGTGAGATTTGTGCAGACTTCAATGAGAAAATGGGCCACAGAGTGTTGGATGTTAAGAAGATGAAGCACTGAAACAATGATCTAGGTGGATATTGGTGGCCACCCACCTATTCCACTTGGACCCCCACCACTGTCTCTTTTCATTTTTCAGTTTCCTTAATTGTAGCATAGTTTACTATTTTTTGTAGTTTTTCAGGCTCTGAACTTCTGGAGCCAATTTGAGGCACTAAACGTCGTTTTTTAGGAAAAATGGACAAACATGATTTTCTACCATGTTGGCATTCGAAAGTTGTAGTCCTCATATAGATATTTCTAACAGGGTGTTTTCCGCGTCAAACGAAGATCGTATGCCAAAGTTATGGCCTCGAGAAAGTTGATGTACCAATTTACCCAAATGGGGCCCATAATTTTGGTGCTTCCCAAGGGTTAAGTTTTTGGTTGTTTAGGGTTTTCCATTGTTTCTCAATAATAAATAGGCCTTCGAGCCTCATTGTAACAACAGTTCAGAGGCATGTAGCTGCCACATCTCTCCTTTGAGATAAGCTACCATCATCCAAGCTAGTTTTATTTCCTTTCTATTTGTAAGCATATTTCAGTATTTGATATTAATGAAATGAAGTGTTATTTCTGTTGCATTTTTGCATTTATGGTTATATATGTAATTTGTTGCATTCCTTTTTAAGTTCAGATCAAACAATGCGCTCCATCTCCTCAAAGCATGCTCAATCTCTCAATGTGAACCCCTTCAATCCACAAGCTTTTTCCCTCGGACCCTGGATCCATCTTGTGGGTGGTCAACTACAAGAAAGGTTGCAATGTAGTTGGACTATCGTTGGGTGAAGAGTGGAAGTCCCTCCTTCAATTGCCAACCACACAAGCTAATCTTATATATATATATATATTACAATGAATGGTTAATACCCCTATAAATGATTATGAAAGAAATCTTGAATGATATCAACTAACTTGTCTGTCTATGGTAAATATGAGCTACTTGAGCTATGAAGTTACAACATCCTTAGTTAATTGCATGTCTATGCATGGCTGCTTGATATGCTCCACTGATCACTCACATTAGGTGCTTTGTAGTGTCTGATATGTTGTAAAGTTCTTGGATTCTCTACATGCCTAAAGGCCAGGGTAGTTCATTGTTGTGAACATTGTGACTATGACCTCTTTAGTAATATAGTTCATACGTTGTGTGTGTGGAACATAGTAGTCTAGAACTGTTGCAGGAATTCCTATGTAAATCATAGTGGGTGCTATGCTTATATGCATTCATGCACATGATAGGGATTATGATGTATGGGCTTATGCGTTCTAATGGTTACATAGTTATATACATGGTTTGTATGATTACTTGAGGTGCACCAACATTGTTGACCAAGATGGTGTATTCTTGTATGCTCGAGATGAGATGTTTACATGTTTGTTCTCATGATATAAGGGATTTGAGAAATCCCTATGTTGTTGGTAAACTCATAGTAATTGCATGACTCAAATGGATGTTAAAGAATTCATCTATGTTGCTATGATATGCGAGTTTACAAGGTCTTCATGATTATAAATGTATAAGGGTTCCTTTGAGTAGGAGTTGTGCTCAATTTGCTTGATATGCATGTTTGGTTGTCTAGGAATTTATGGATTTTGAATGTTTTGTTGATGTTTTCTTTCCTTAGTCATGGAACAACATGTTACGCATGGATGGACTAGTAAATTCTGGTGTGGCTAACTTTGAGTTTACAAAGTGATATTTTCCATGAAATGGTTGGTGATAACCCTTAAGTGGAAGGTTGGATTATGTTCTTGTGATTATGTTTAATCTTTGTACAATTACCCTTGGGTTTGTCTCGTTTACATTAAGGAATGAATTTCCTATGTCTAAGTGTAGCGGGGAACTTGATGGGAGTCATTCTTGTTATCAACTGCCTAAACCTTTTTATTGCACTGTGGTCCTTGGTGGAGTGGTAACTACCTTGGGTGGTGTGGTACTAGTAGATGGGAGCTACGAGATAGAAAGTCCTTCTGTCAAAGGCAAGGAAGATTCTTGTCGTGGTCGTGGGTCCCTAGAAGGCTTGGTGTTGTAGTGTTTGGGTGGGGCGTGATGATGTGGAGTCTCTATAGGTGGGGATCCATGGTGAAATTTATAATGGTTAAGTGTTGACTTTCACAAGGGTCTAGTCTCAGGTGGGACCGAGGGTGGGGTCCATGTGGCAGGAAGGCCATAAAATTAAAATGGTGGAGGGGTTCCATTGAGGACTTATTTTCGAAACTATTGCAATGGGAAAATACCTATGCACTGTAAGTGCACAACAAAGGTGAGGGCATCATGTCGTAGTGTTAAACCCACAGGCATGTAACTTAGCCAATATCCACTGCATGAGAGGAATAAAAACATTAAGGAAAACTTTCTAAGTATTGAAGGGTTCGATGGAGAGTTCTTCCCATTAGGTGACAAAGGGTTTCTTAGTTTGTAGCTCAGGAGTAGGGTGGGCTTACCATTTTGATGCGACCCCGGGAGATAGGAACTGTGAGATAGACATTACGTATGTCGAGTAACATGAATAAATATTGTTCGTAGTCATAGACCATAGGGGGGGTTCCCATTGGTGTTGTCATGGGAAGGATCTAGAGCGCAATTACATGGAGGCTCTATAGACTGGGCTCCACAATGAACACTGAAAGTCATTATAGTGGTCTGTGATCATTTTACATGCAAAATTGAGATCCCATTGGGACCTAGGGGAAGGTTGAGATGGCAGCAACGTGGAGATAGCTAGGATGTGGCATGAAGGTGACATGAAACGTGGAAGGTGCCAGAGACCTTTCGAAGGGCCAAATGGCCTAATTTTGAGTGACAAGTGGCATCCATAGAGGGGACCATGTGGCGTCATGGAATGAGCGTGATGTCAAAAAAATATGTAAGACTGTTAATGTGGAGGGGCTGCCACACGAAAGGGTATAGTGGTGCCACCTAGTGTGGTGATGTTGATGGGGCACAAGTAAATGGTAGAGGCCATGTCATTGCAGTCACGAGGGTCTCAAGTTTGGTTTACTACACAATTTAGCCATGATTGAAAGGAGATGGGGAAAGGGAAAAAAGATTGGAAATTGACATGAAATATTCCTGTTCGTGCCCCTGGGAGTTGAATGGGTGTGCCACTCTACAATGGCCTTAGGAGTTGACAACCATGAAGCAGAAATATTGTTGTTGTTTGGCGTAAAATTTGGGTCATAAGCCCTCGCTGGAATTATGTTCTTTTGTGTACCGACATGAAGGGGTGGGGTTAATTGACGTGGAAAACAATGTGGAGGTCATAGGCCAATGAGGTAGCACCACATGGTAGCTTTGGCTCACATGGAAAAGTTAATGACCATAACTTTTGATTTAGGCATCAAATTTCGATAAACTTTATATCATTGGAAAGCTCTCGATGAGTTAAACACAATGGTATAATCTAAGGTTAGCTCCACAAGTTTTGGAAGGAGAGGAATTTTGTAACCCCATTTCCATAACAAGACCATGGATGGTGCAGTGCTTCCAATACTTGAACATGCAAAAAGAATCACACTCAAAAGCTTTAACTAAATCTAAAGTCTCAAACTTATACATACATTTCTACATCTTACATGCCTCATAGGCTCTCTTCAATTTATACAAATGGATTAGAACCCAAGTAGGTTCTAGATCCCTCAACAAACTCCAACAATATCTCTCTTAATCCCTAAAATCTCTCATCCAAATCCTTATCCCTGGAATAGAGCTAACTAGTCCATAATCCTCTTAAACCTTCCACAACACTCTCGAATCTTCTCCTATTTACAATAATAATCATTCTCTATTAAAAACAATAGGAAAATACAATAAATAATTAAATCCTAGCTTTCTAAACTAACTCCTCTAATAAACAATTGACCCGGGTTAGATGCTCCTACATCAGACTCCCAAATTTGAAAACATTCATGATCTTCTGATCATGTGATTTCATATGCTGATGAAAACCTTCAGGGTCCCAAACCTTAATTTGTAATTGTCCAAATGCTCTGCACCTTTGTTGTTATTGCATGTCTGTTATATTCTAGTTCATTTTCCTTTCTTCAATCAGTTTCAAATTCTGATTGATCATCCCTTCTATTGTCAGTTGTCTCCGTCTAGATTGTCTAATCATCAATTTCCACAGTTCTTCAATAATAAAATCAATTTTTGCTTTCTCATAGAATCCTTTTGTCTCAACAATTTGCATGAGATCTTGCCTGAGATTCTTTCTCTGCTGCAATTTTGCACATTCATTTTTAATGTGATGATTGTTCTTTTCATCTTTTTCTTCCATCCATACATCTTTAATGTCTTTGAAAACATCGTCCTCTGCAATTTCCATTTCTTGCTTCTTATCTTCAAATTTAATTTCAAGAGGTAAATTGTCTGTCATCTTTTTGACTGCATACTCATCCACCTCTTCTTCTTTGTTAGCCAGTACATCAGAAATTTGGAAACTAACACATATCTCTGTCCCAATCAAATCTTCAAACACTCCCTCATTTATGACCATAGTCACACTCTCATACTCTTGTTCTTTCAGCAAATACTCCAGCAACTCAATCTCTCTTTAACACCTCACAGGTACTTCATCATGATTTTGTTTATAGTCTTCAAATAGGTTTTTCTTCTTTGCTAACGTATTTTAGTAGATGTCCTTCCCCTTCATTGAGTCCTATGACTATCTTCTTTCTGTCATGAGACAAATCTGCCTCACCTCCTTCTTCAACACATTTTTCGTTATTGTCTTTTTGTAAGCTCTCTTCAAGAGCTTTCCTTGCCCCGTCTTTTGCCTTAGCATTCTCTCACAATTTTTCTTCATCATATTTTACTTCAAGATCTTTACCCGTCCTGAAGACATCTTCAAAAGGTTGCCTATCTCCTGCAATACCTACAATCATACATAAATTGTCAGTTTTAAAAACATAAGACCTTGCGGTCTCCCTTGATTCTTCAACCACTAGGTTTTCTTATTGCTCTGAATCCTTCATATGATTCAGAGGATTCTTTGTAGATTTCTCCTCCGTTTCTTCATTACTTTCAAAAAGAAAAGGGCTATGTTCTAGTTCACATACCAAAATTTCATTTACTCTTAGTAACTCTTCCTTCAATTGAGCATTCAATCTATGCTCCCACTTCACTTGCAATCTATGCCATTTGAATTTTCTTTTCATAATCCAACCATACCTTTGGTCTTCCATATTATTCTGTAACATCTCCATCAATAAGTCAAGAAGAAATTTTATCTCATCTTTCTCTCTATCAATCTCTTATTGATTCTTTCTCATACCATTTGCCTTTGTATTTTCCTTCTCCTTTATGTGGCTTCTCCCCGAACCTTTACAATGACTTTCAATAGTCATCTTCTCCTCCTCTGCAACTTTCAATAGTCATCTTCTCCTCCTCTGCGAACTCCATCTGTTCACTTGTGCACTACATTCAATCCCCTATTCAGCAAGCCTTCATACCTTCCATCCAACAATGCAATCTTTCTCTCTGCACTTGACCTCCTCTTGAGATCTTTTGGTTCTCTGTCTTGAACCATCTTTTGAAAGAGTTCTTCTGAGAAACTCTCTCGCTCCTTTTTGCTTTTGCAACTTAAATCCACTTTTCTTGATAACACTCCTGTCCTCTGTGTCCAACGTTCAGCGAGAACGTTTAGGTTCTTCACCACTTTCCTAAAATGATCATAGTGAGCATTGCGTGAATTTTAAATGACTCAGAAAATTTGGTGAATGTTCTACAATTTTACATAGATTTCCAAGGCTTGGGCGTCTATGCATATGCAGGTCTCCCACGCAAAATATCTTGTCTTTTATTATGCTCCACATTGTCCTGTCGTCTACTTTACATCATCTCATCATCGAGAATTTATCTACAATGTTCCAACACCCCAGCCTTTCGAGCCTTTGTGGTATATCGATCAACACACAAGTAATTTTGACTATAATTTGCTCCAGAAAACTTTCACACATAACTGTACTACCGGACGGTTTTTATGCAGGCCGAGGAGACTACCTGTGATGTTGTGCTCATACTGGTGCGCTTTGCGCATACCCGTTCTCTCCATACAGCCTTGAACAATCTCATCTCCAAGCTACTCCTGAAGCCTTCGAGAAACATGACCACAATATGTACACATAAATTTACCACCTGCGGGATTCTGATTTTTGTACGCCATCAAACAATTCCTGCACCCTGCGTTGCCTCTTTTTTTCGTTTGTCTGCCTCTAATGTTGCTGTCAAAAGTCCAGTTTCAGGTGTCCATGGATTAGGAAGTATCTCGATCCTTGCAGGAATTCCAAAATTATCGATGTTCATGCATTGCAATCATTAGCTTTAATTGTAACAAAAGATAGTATTAACAGCGCTTTTAGAGCGTATTTAAAATACCATCTTCATTTACCAAGGAGTATGATCTTAGCCACTGCATTGGGCTAGATTCTCTTTGCACAGACAAAAATTTTCATTGTCCCCAAATGCAAACATGGACAGAAGACTTCAACAATAATCCCTCACTCTTCAACAGCTCCAGAGACCACGCAAAATTTCCATGGGTTGGACGGCTCAACGTATGGTTCAACGCTCACTTCTCATAATACAAGGATTTCCAATGTCATCAATTTATGATAACATCACCGCACTGCTCCACCGCTCACACCAACCAATCATGCATATCTGCAACTCTCATATGAAACAATGCTTTCTCGATTCAACAAAATCAAAGAACAGCCACAGGTTCTAGGTCCCAGTGGGAATCTCCAAAGTAGTAAAATTCCAAAGTGTGGATACTCTTCTAGTATCCGATAATTCTTTCTCAAGTTCTCACTCTTAATCGCGCGAACCATTTTACACTTTTGGAACTAATATATGGGCACCATCCATTCGCTAGTCTTCAATACAAACGCTTTGTCCGACGTTTGTGCTGCAACAATTAATAGTGCACCACGTTGTGCTGGACAAAGTAATTTATTACATTCATCGCTCCTTTGACATCGATGTCTTGGCACAGAATACTCGAAGCTTAGCTATTTGTTGACCATCAACCAGAAACGTATAGACCTCGAAACACTCCAAATTAACAGGGAAGGCTCAAACATGGGTAGGATCAAAGCCTATAGCCGTGAGGCACTTAATTGCCTCACGTTCCTCTGGACTTAGATTGATGGCAGGCTCAAAGTCCAAATTCAATCTGGTCCAAATTGATCTACCAATGCAATCGCAATCGTGTTGGATCAAGAGTGAATTTCGTAGATAGTAGAAAATAACATTGATGAAAATCTTGTCCAGAAATGGCTTCGTTGCTAATCTAATCAAATGTCCTGATCTTTAACGATTAATAAGGATAACCCGCTTCAACTATTCTCCAAAGCATATTCACAACAACAATATTTAAGTTGATAATCAACAAGGCTCTCCAATCCCCGGCTTTAATCTGGGATGGTTCATATGACAATTTCCTCAGTGGCAAATGCGTAGGACGTAGATTCTCCACGGGCAGCAATACAAGTGCGCTTTTCTCAACTTACTTCAAATAGTGATACAATCTCCTGTTTATGGATAGACTATTTCACTTCTCTCAATGACGATCAACTCAACCACAACAATCTTACAAACACAATAATACAGAGACAAATACGTAGAAATATCACAGGCTCTGATACCAAAAAGTGGTGCAAAGCTTCCAATACTTGAATACACAAAACGAATCACACTCAAAAGCTTTAACTAAATCAAAAGTCTTAAACTTCTACATACATTTCTACATCTTACATGCCTCATCGGCTCTCCTCAATTTATACAAATGGATTAGAACCCAAGTAGGTTCTAGATCCCTTAACAAACTCCAACAATATCTCTCCATCCCTAAAATCTCTCATCTAAATCCTTATCCCTAGAATAGAGCTAACTAATCGATAATCCTCCCAAACCTTCCACAATACTCTCGAATCTTCTCCTATTTACAATAATAATCACTCTCTCTTAAAAACTATAGGAAAATACAATAAATCATTAAATCCTAGCTTTCTAAACTAACTCCTCTAATAAACTATTGACCCAAGTTAGATGCTCCTACATCAATGGAGGTCAGGTTAGCTCGAAGTAACACCTCCCACTACCCAAGAATAATTCAAGGGGGTGGCAAGGAGTGTTAGAGAAACCAAGGGTATCACGCCCCCAAGCCTACAGTGGTCTTTCAACCGAGCCGGTGAGGTGCGGCACCACCGAACACTTTCTTTTTAACAATACTCGTGCACATGGACTACGCCTAATTCACATCCACCTACTTAGTTTGTGCTTCTCAACCAAGCATAATATTAGTTATCCTTTATATCAATGAACACTCATACTTTATTCATTATCAACAGCAATTATAAACGACAACAACAATTGCATGATATAAAGGGGAGGGGCAACTCCCTGAACAATGAGTCTGCCCAACAATATATATATATATATAACAGTCTTTCTTCAATAATACAAACTTACAAGTATACTTGGCAAATTCCAAGTCTATACTTAGCCAAATTTACAAGAGAGGCAAAACAACCTTTTACAATAACTTCGTGCACGCCTTGCACGATGGGTGGGTGCTCGCCCGAGCCACCAAGATACCCTCGTCAATCCCGGCACAAATATGCACTCTAGAACAACCTCGGGCACACCTTGCCCAACCTTCGACCAACTCCAAGATCATCCACCAAGCGGCCTCAAGAAGTGCGCATGAGTTATGCGCATGTCCTTCTAAAACTGCACACTTGTCTTCTTGTCTTGAGCTCTTATGCGAAGTGCTTGTTCAAGTTCGATTGTTCAAATGACTCTCCAACGCATGCAATATATATGTGTTCCACCATGGGTGGTGGCTCACCCAGCCGACCCCCAACTCCATGGTTACACACCCCTACGAACGCCCACCTTCAAGTCAGCCAGCCCACAACGCAAGTTGGCCTCCACCCAAGGCTCCCCACACTCATCGGGTATAAGTTTGCCATTGTTCCTCATAACGTCGCACGCAACTTGTATGTTCGTCGCATCCTCGTGTAAGCCTGCCCGGCGCTCCACCCGCGCGCGGTCGTGCGCGCCCTTCGTCGCATCGCACTTTGCCTGCCGGTGCGTGCACGCCCGGTCACTCGGTGCCCGCCCGTCGCACAACAACGAAGGCGTTACATCCTCCTCCACCTGAAGTCGTTGTCATCCTCAACAACATCCCCAAGCATCAATATCCATGATGTCAACTCCTCCACATATGGCAACCATCCCTGCAACATATGTAGGACTCCATCTCCACCATGTCTCACCTCAGCAACCAACTGTCACCAAGATAATCCATAACAATGTATACATCCCATCGACATGTCATATATCAGATGTCCATGATCATCGACCACCTTGTCACAATCTCCCCATGCTGCTCTCCACCATCGAAGGCTGGTCCCTCCAACTCAAACTACATGTCCACTGCAACAATGTGTCAAACTCCATCATGTCATCAACACCATGTGCATAACTGTCATGATCCTTCAACAAGTGCTAACACACCTCAACCATGTGCCAACATCTCATCTCAACAATCTTTCAATCTGTCATGTGTCCCATGTGAACCACTGCCATGATACTCCAACATAATGTCAACGTACCTCTGTACACTTCGCGACCCCATGTTTGAACTAGTTGTGTAGCTAATCCAACCATCACGCTCAATCCATGAGAGTGAACAAACTCATATCATCATCAGTCGTTTCTCAAACATCTGCCACATCCTGAACTCATCAAGAATAAACCATGCTCAGGTCCATGAAATAGCCCTCATCCCATTTGCAACATGTCATGATGCTTGATGCCAAGCCATCCCTGCACCACCATACCTGCTCAACCTGCTTTAAGGACTCACTGCCATGAGCAGCTAACAATGAGCCCCATCTTCTTGTCCATCTAAGAAGATGTAGAGGGGTTAGAGCCGGAAGGCTCACCCTCACTAATCATCTCAATCCATCTATCAGGATCCTCAATCTCCATCCCTTGTAGATAAGTGACCCGGTCCTCCTCTCGAACATCCGGCCTCACATATAACTCTTCATCATCTTCATCATCCTCAACTACTTCTAGCCTTCTTGACAAGTCCAAGATACTATCTGAAAGTTTCTTGATGACCAATGACTGCTCGGTAAGCTTTGTCTCAACCATGGACAACCGCTTACTCATGTCACCCAATTTCTTCTCATCCTCCATTTGCATCACTGCCAACTTACAATCAGGCCTGGTCACACCAAAGGTAGGCACACCAATGGGTACATCTTCCCTTCCATCGTAAATGTACAGCTTCTTCAAATGTGGAACAATCATAGCATCATATTGTTTCATAAATTCCATCCCCAGCACAGCCTCATAGTCATCAATCCGCACTATACTGAAGTCCACCTTCCCGATCCATTCACCAAGTGTTGTGTCCACCTGTTCAGCTACACCAAGAACTTCATCCGGAGGAGAATTCATTGTCTTCATATGTGCCTTGATAGGTACATATTTCAGCCCAATCCTTCTCGCAGTATCTTCACCCATGAAGTTGTGAGAAGCCCCACTATCCACCATAGTGAGTATATCAGCACCTCCAACCTTCATCCGAACATACTCCAACTTATTCCTCTCAGGATTCTTCCGAGAGATCACCTCTGTAGCAGCAACAACACCAAGTATCTGCATCATCCTCATAGAAGCACCTTCCTCTTTCGCATTAGATTGTGCTATAGCAGCCACTTTCGGTTTAGAAGGACAATTCTTCACTGTATGTGGTCCAGCACATATCCAACACTTCAAGACCTTCTTCATCTTCAAACTATCATCCGATTTCAAAGCATCATCTTTCTTCTTATCTTTCTGCTTGTCGGACTTCTTCTTCCTATCATCAGAAGTCTCATCATAATGCTCCACCAACCTGTCCACAGCAGCAAAAGCTTCTTCAAGTGTTCTAATCCTTTGTCTCTTCACCTCATTGCGAGCCCAAGGCTTCAACCCAATAATGAAATTGAACACCTTGTCCCTCTCCGCCATGTCAGGAAGTTCTAGGACCGCACTTGCAAACTCCCGCTGATATGTCTGAAGGTTCCCTGTCTGCTTTATGAATTTAATCTTCATCCTTGCTTCCCATGTTTCATACTAAGGACTAAAATGGGCCTGCAAAGCTCCTTTCATCTCATCCCACGAAGTGATGTCACTAGCACTGCCACTGGCAATCTAGTCCATCCTCCTTTGCCACGACATCTTAGCATCCTTTGTTAAAAACTGAGCAGCTACCTTGACCTTTGTCTCATCATCGGATAGACCCAACCATTCCAAGTATTGCTCCATGTCCCACAAAAAGTTGCCAAGAGTCTTTGCACTCCTTGTACCATCGAACGATTTCGGTTCTTTGACTTTCACATGAGGCACTCCTCCACCTGAGCTATGCCTCACGACCTTCTTCAATACCGCGATCTCATCCTTGGCTTGATCAAGAGATTTCTTCAAGTCCACGATCTCTGCAAGACCCTGGTCCCTTGCTTCTTTAACCTCCTTGACCCTTATTTCAAGTTGTGTACACATAAGATCAGTGTACTCGTGTTGAGTTCGGAGTTCTTCAAGTTCATCCTTCATCTTCAAAGTTGCCTCTTGTTCTTTCACAACCAAGTCAATCTTCTTTCCCCAATGATCTTCCAAGTACTCCATCCTCTCCAACACTTTCTGAATAAGTCCAAGGGTAGTGTCCTTGGCATCACGACTAGACCCAACTTGAGATTCAGCCATTGCTAATAGTCTTCTCCTTCTTTGCAACCTAGTCTCGACCATGCACCGGCTTCACCTGCAACCCAAGTCCTTGATGCAACACTTATCAGGAAGTGTTTCATCAACTTCTTTCCCCTGCAAGAACCTGTCACCACAGTCACTTCTTCCAAGTGTACCCACACCTGCACTTTGTCACTAGCAACCTGCTCAACCCAACTCTCAAGTTGTGTATCAGCTTTCATCTGCAAGCTACACCAGCTCTGATACCACCTTCACTTCAGTGGAGGTGTGTAGCAGCTTCAACCTTCAATACCCCGGTCATCAACCTGCTCTGATACCACCTGTCACGCCCCCAAGCCTAGGTAGTCTTTCAACCGTGCTGGCGAGGTGCGACACCACCGAACACTTTCTTTTTAACAATACTTGTGCACATGGACTACGCCTAATTCACATCCACCTACTTAGTTTGTGCTTCTCAACCAAGTATAATATTAGTTATCCTTTATATCAATGAACACCCATACTTTATTCATTATAAACAGCAATTATAAACGACAACAACAATTGCACGATATAAAGGGGAGGGGCAACTCCCTGAACAATGAGTCTGCCCAACAATATATATATAACAGTCTTTCTTCAATAATACAAGCTTACAAGTATACTTGGCAAATTCCAAGTCTATACTTAGCCAAATTTACAAGAGAGGCAAAACAACCTTTTACAATAACTTCGTGCACGCCTTGCACGATGGGTGGGTGCTCGCCCGAGCCACCAAGACACCCTCGTCAATCCCGACACAAATCTGCACTCTAGAACAACCTCGGGCACACCTTGCCCAACCTTCGACCAACTCCAAGATCATTCACCAAGCGGCCTCAAGAAGTGCGCATGAGTTATGCGCATGTCCTTCTAAAACTGCACACTTATCTTCTTGTCTTGAGCTCTTATGCGAAGTGCTTGTTCAAGTTCGATTGTTCAAATGACTCTCCAACGCATGCAATATATATGCATTCCACCATGGGTGGTGGCTCACCCAGCCGACCCCCAACTCCATGGTTACACACCCCTACGAACGCCCACCTTCAAGTCGGCCAGCCCGCAACGCAAGTCGGCCTCCACCCAAGGCTCCCCACGCTCATCGGGTATAAGTTCACCATCGTTCCTCATAATGTCACATGCAACTCGTATGTTCGTCGCATCCTCGTGTAACCCTGCCTGGCGCTCCACCCACGCGCAGTCGTGCACGCCCTCTGTCGCATCGCACTTTGCCCGCCAGATGCGTGCACGCCCGGTCACCCGGCGCCCGCCCATCGCACAACAACGAAGGCGTTACAAAGGGGGTTGTAAAATAGAGAACTAAATAGAAATAAAGCCTAGGAAACCTTGAATTTCCAAGGGAATCTGTGTTGGCTTATTGTGAGATGGAGCTACCGAGGGGAGGTGAATAAAGGACTCTAGGCAGGATCCAACACCACAAAAAGATAGGGAGACCAAAACCAATGCTCACCTTGACTATGCTCTAAGAACTACATACCAACAATCACCAAACAAAACCCAAACCATTAAAAAAGTTGACAAAGCAGAAGGAATTGAACATAGGATGAATTGCCCAATGTTGGTTGGCTCATCAGGCTTGAACCTACATCATTGTGATGACGATTTGATGGTTTTCACCACCCTCCCCTGCTCAAGTTGTCTTTGTAATTACCACTAGCATCCTAGAGAGCTCCTCCATTGTTGTCCTTGGCCTTCTCCCCTCGTTGTTGCTCAATGTCCAACACATGTTGGAGATTGACATCCCTAGAGACTAAACCTCCAAGAATTACCTTGCAGGCCAAGCCTTGGCCATGGAAATACATCATCTTTTGCACCATAGTGGAAACACACAATTTGTTGCATAACACTAAACTGTAGCAACTATGTTCAAGTCCCAAATAACTTGTTTCACAGGGGTATTGTCCCACCTATGATGAGGGGATGTCACAAACACACCAGTTAAAAATGGAACCAAGGACTCCCAACCAAGAGTGCTTAGACATAGAGTGGTATTCCATGTGATTATAAAAGGAGGCAATAGTTGTTTCCATGTGTGAATGCATAGGTAGGGTTGCCCATGTTACCTCCCCTCTTAAATGTAATGGGAGGTGGTGGGCTCCCTCTGTTTGCTTCTCATTATCTCAAATTTGAACACCTCAATGAAAGCGACATCTAATAAAAGTTACCATTTCAATTATCAAATTCATTTTATTTTAATTTCTAAGGTACTCAATATTAACTTTTTCATTTTACCTTTTTCCTTGAACTTATGCATTTGATTACATTTATATGTATTTATTTAAAAAAAAATAGAAGTATGTAAAAATATTTTTATGTTTTCTAAATTAATTAAATAATTAAAGGTTAATATTTTAATTTTTAATTTTATATACAATTATTGATTTAATTTTATAATTAATTATTTTTTTTGATATTTAAATTTATAATTAATTATTTTTTTATATTAATATCAAAAAAATAGTTTCATAAAATTAATCATCTAAAATAATTATTAAAAGTTAAAATTTCATAATTAATTGTTACTATTATATTCAAAATCTAATTTTAAAAATTAATATTTCTAAAACTATTTTATCATCAAAATAAATGGAATTATATAATTAGTAATGATATAGAAAATTGTTATTAGAAATGACGCTAATCTCTTTTATGATAATTTTCAAAAAAATATTTTTAATATAATAAAGATGAATTGCATTATTTAGTATTCAATACATATTAAGTTGGTTGATCAAATTCACTTCTTGATATTTCCAATAGAATAAGAAAATATATTTTATGCTATTTTGATTACAATTTCATGCTAAATATAAGACAAAATTGATCGAGAAATGTACTTCTAAAAGGGTCAAAACATCTAATAATTCAATTAAACTTTATCTATTTATTTATTATTATAAATTTCTCATATACACCCATACTAAATCATAATTTAAAAATATTTGTTACAATACCAACTTCTAAACATTTAAGCTCATAAAAAGATCATGATTGATTTGAGTTTATTAAAAAAAATCAAATATATAAATAAAATTTTAAAGCAAATGAAACAATTCTTTACCTTTTTAAAAATTCCATGAACCAAATTTAATTTTGTTAAACATTAATTTATGTGTGAACTAGCTGAATTGGCAGCTAGGACAGCCTTTAAATTACAAGTAATCAACAAAATACAAACAATGTTAATGTTTAGACATCCAATAAAGACCAATAAATTAAAAAAAAATAATATTATTATTATTTTATAGCTTTAAATCTATCTTAATTATAATAACTTCTTATTCTTTTACATAAAAAAAGTCAGTAGTAAACAACAACACTACATATTACAACTTGTTTTATATTTTATTTAAATACATAATTTAATATTTTTCATAATAATTAAAAAATTAATTAAAAAAATCTATGTTTAATATAAATATTAGAAATTTTAAATTAATTTAAAAATTGTACAAAATGTAATGTATCCTATAGAAATATAGAGATTATTGAAAGTCAAACTTTTATTCTTTGGAAATAAGACAATGAAACTTTGGTGGTACATGATAAAGCCGTATAGTCATACATGGCTGAGGAGTAGACAGGGACCAGACGGCAAGGGCTAACCAGCCTACCATAGGGCATTAAATGCCCTGGTACATTCATGCTCTATAACAAAATAACACAGCCTTGGTGGCTACATAAATTAAAAATAAAACCTGTGTGTTATTTTGTTATAGAGCATGCATGTACCAGGGCATTTAATGCCCTATGGCAGGCTGGTTAACCCTTGCTGGCACCAGACAGACTTGCCATTACCTTTGGTCCCCAAACGCCTCAGTACACAATGACCTTTCCTATAACCAATTTCTTTTTTGGGAACAGTGTAAATAATCAAGTTCTCACTAACTGCGGTGTTTAAGGTTTTCTGAACAATCTTGAAGTATAAGACAAAAACTCTAATCATAATCATGTACTAGACACAAACTGAAAGTCTGTAATAATAATAATATTAAGATAGGCCTAATCTTATAAAAAAAAATTAAGACTTCACACGTATATCGACGCAACCTCTCTCTGTAACAGCTCACCACCTCTTTTCCTCTCCTCACTCTCTGGGTTCCTATGCAATTTTTTCGCTGTCGAATCCTTTGCTGCCGTTCATTTATAATCCTTCTATCCCCACTCCTCTTACTTGTCAACTTGGTCTTCTGCTGCCACCTATTACTTCGCCCTTCACCTTTCCTATCAATTGTCCGGTTTACTTCATTTCCATTTATGGCTTCTGACATACCTCTTTTTCCTCCTCTCCGATTACTTGCGTTGATTGTCTTACTGTAAGGTGGTTTTTTCCTTCCTGTCATTGCACACTCCTATTTTATTATAGCATGCCTGTCCATGATATCCTTTCTACGCCTTATCTGACATTCATTAAATGTCTGAGCTTGCCAATCCGTCTCACCTGTCCGTCGCATGAATGCTATGATTCGCGTTTGTTGCTTGCTCATTATTTTCATTCGTTGCTTGTTCATGGTCATTATTAATAATACCGACCAAATTCTCCCATTCTCTGTTGGGTCGTACCGTTCTCCACTAATTGTCGATCTTGCCGTCTCGACCCTTGCAGCCGCAATTCGCGAGGAAATCTGCCGCTCTATTTCCATTCCTTTTTACATGATTAAATATTTTATATTCAATTCCTTTTAGAAGCTCCGCTATTTCTTGAACGATCCCTGCCGTTTGCCAGCTATTGGTAACCTGCTCCCAATTCTTCTCGTTGTTCCGTTTCTTTAGGATTTCAATTGCTATCTGAGAATCTCCTTCTATCTCCATATTTCTATAACCATTTCGAATCGCAATTCTCAACCCTTGGTGAATCGCCCATAATTTGGCCTCATTGTTTGTCATCTCGCCGCCCCACTCTGCATAGATCCACCTGGTGTTTCCCTGGCTATCTCGGAAGATTCCTCCGAATCAGGCATTACCTGGATTCCCCTTCGATGCCCTGTCGAAGTTTAACTTCATAAAGTTGTCTTTGGGGTATGCAAAATTGTCATAGCTTTGATGTCTCGCATTAAGTCTATCCATCTTTTTATTATGCACCATTTCATATTTCAAATTTAGGTTCTTTAGAATTTTCTCCTCACCCTGATCAGCTTTCCAGTCTTCCATATCCCACTTCTCTACCAGAATTGATTCTCTAGTTAGGTTCACTATTCTGCTCCATATTGTTTCTGTGCTTTTCAATTTGTCTTGGAAAACTCTGCGATTCCTTTCTTTCCACACCATCCAAATCACAAAACCGGCAATGAGATCCCAGGCCTTTCGAACAACTTTACACTGAAATTTATCTTTCTGCCAGTGGAAGATCACTTCATTTGTTTCTTTCGGGGACCTTTCAGGTTTCTGGAATAGTTTCTCGACTTCCCTCCATAGGTTCCTGGCGTAAACACACTTTATTAACAGATGATCTTGAGTTTCCGCTTCCCTGTTGCACAAATAACATCTTGAAGGCCCACTGAAGCCTTTCTTTTGAAGCTTATCCCACGTCAGGATCTTGTCCTTAGCTACTAGCCATGCGAATAGGGTAATTTTCGGCCACCAGTTTTTACCCCAGATGACCTTCCAGTCTTGATTTCCTTCAGTGACTTCCTGTTGATCTGCCAGATAGTAAGCCTCCTTGACCGTAAAGGATCCTTTCGTTGACTTCCCCCATCTGATGATATCCCTCCCCGTTCTCGCTTTCACTTTTCTGGACTCTACCTCTTTCATGAAAGCTCCCTGTTGTTCCTGATCTATCTCAATGCCCCATTCCTCTGGTGTTGTCCATTTCCGCCATATTCCATCCAGTTCATTTTCTTTCCAATAATCCTTGACATTTATATGGTTGTCTCCTATTTTATCCTGTATGTTCTGGATTTTTTGAATTCTGTTCATGTTTCCCCTTTGTTGCCAATTCTCGTCCCAGAATTTGGCTTCCCCTCCTCCTCTAATTTCCCAAAAGACGTTCTTTTCTACTGTATCTCAATTTTGACTGGCTAGATCCCAAATTGCCGAGCCCTTCGGGGTTTCCTGCATTCGGTAAATATCCTCCGTAGAATCTGGCATATTTTACTTGTGCCTCCATAGTTGTTTCCATAAGTCGTTGCCCCCTCTCAGCCATCGCCACCAAAGTTTTGCACCGAGCACCTTGTTGAGTTTATCCGGATCTCGCAGACCCAAACCTCCCTCCTCCTTTCGTTTTGTCAGATGTTTCCAAGAAACTAAGGCCCACTTCTTCTGTTGGGACGAACCTCCCCAAATGAACTTCCTCAAAATTTCTCTGATCTTGGTACAAACCCCTTGAGGTACTGCCATAATCGATAGTGGATATATGGGGATAGCCTGAAGCACTGATTTCACTAGAACAATCCTTCCAGCAATGTTTAAGGTTCTGAAAGTCCAGTTAGCCACTTTGTTTTTTAATTTCGCTAGGACTCCTTGCCAATTCTTCAGTCTCTTAGAGTTGAAATCCAACACGTTTCCCAAGTATTTCATTGGGAGTTCCCCTTGCTTAAAACCTAGCATCCTGGTCAAGTGGCTTTTAACTGTCTCCATAGTATTGAATATAAAGGTACAAGATTTTTCCTTATTGATTTCCATCCCTGATGCTTCCGCAAATAAATCCAGAACCTTCTTCATATTTCTCACTTCTCTTATAGTTGGTTCCCCAAATAACATAATGTCATCAACGAATTGTTGGTGAGTTATTGGCAGTTCATTACCCCACAGCCTTAGCCCTTTGATATTATCAGTTACTCTCTCTTTTTTAAGATACCTACCCAGACCTTCTGTAGCAAGAATAAATAGGAAAGGAGATATGGGATCGCCTTGTCTTATTCCTCTAGAAGCCTTAAAGGTTTTCGAGGGAGTTCCATTGAATAGAATTGAGAAATTTGGAGTTGATATAAAACTGTGAACCCACTTTATCCACCTGTTACTAAAACCGAAACTTCCCAAAATTTCTTTCAAGTATTGCCAATTGATTCTATCATAAGTTTTCGACAAGTCTAGTTTTATCATCATTCCTTTTTGTTTCTTTGCTTTCATAGAATGAATTACTTCTTGAGTAACCACTAGACCATCTAGAATTTGTCTACCTTCTACGAAGCCGGTTTGTTCAGGGGATATCAGACTATCTAACAGGGGTTTCAGTCTTTTTGCCATCAGAGAAGAAATTATTTTGTAGATAACATTGCAAAGGGCGATGGGTCTAAATCCCTTAGCATCCTCTGATTTATCACTTTTAGGAATCAATGTGAAAAAAGTGGAATTAAGAGCAGGCCATACCTTTTGGTTTATACGATATTCTTCTATCAATTCCAGAATTTCCTTTCCCATAAAGTGCCAGCCCGCTTGATAGAAATCGACCGTAAAGCCGTCCAGTCCAGGAGTTGTTCCCTTCTTCATGCTCATCACCACTTCCTCCACCTCTTCCAGACTAGCCGCTCTCATTAGGGCTTTATTCTTGTCTTCAGTTACAATCCTAGGAATGGCCGTGCAGACTTCCTTTATAGCTTCAGATCTGTCCATATGAGGTTCAGTCAATATTCCTTTGTGATATTCCATCAACACTTTTTCGATCCCTTCCTGTTCAACAATCCTCTCTCCACCCTCGTTTTTGATAGAAAATATTCTGTTCCTCTGTCGATGATGTATCATTGCTTGATGAAAAAATATGGTGTTCCTTTCCCCCTCCCTGAGCCATTTTATTCTAGATTTCTGTCTCCATAAGACTTCTTCCTGCTTTCTCCTCTCCTCCAGTTTTCCTAAAATTATCCCTTATTTTCTGCTACTTTCCTCTGTTCTCCCTTCATTTATTATCCTTTGTTGCAAAGCTTCCATTTCTAATTCCAGTTTCTGTTTTTCCTCCATAATGTTTCCAAATTCTTCCTTGTTCCATTTTTTTATCCTTCCTTTTAGCTCCTTAAGTTTAAGTTGGAAGGTATGCATTTTTCCTTTTCCCTGAACTGTGTTTTGCGTCCACCATTCTTCCATTTTTTCTAAGAATTCCAGGTGTCTAAGTCAAAAAGCTTCAAATCTGAATGGCTTCTTGCCAAGATTAGCCTCAATATCAACTTCCAGTCTAATCGGCCAGTGATCAGAGCCAAGAGATGGCATGATCTTTGCTTCTATGAATACATCTCTGTTCATAATCGATTCTGATACTAAAAACTGATCTAATCTGGATGCTATCTGATTCTTTCCCCCTCTCCTATTATTCCATGTGTAGATTCCGTTGATAGTTGGTATATCAACCAGCCTCAGACCATCTATCATATCATTGAATAGTTCCATATATTGGTCTGTTTTCCTTATACCTCCCTTTTTTTCTTTTAGGGACCGGATTACATTAAAATCTCCTCCTACAATCCAAGCTGTCTCCGGATGTAGTCTTCGAGTTGCTTGCAGATTTTTAATGAAATTTTCTCTGTCTCCCAGAGTATGGGGACCATACACCCCTGAAATTGTTACCCTTTCCTTCGTCCCCGCTATTCTTCCTGAGCCTGTAAGGATTCTGGTCATGCTGGTACAGCTCTCAAAAATTATCTTGTTTGGGTTCCACAATATTGCAATGCCTCCTGCTGAACCGATTGCATCCTGTCCCATGACTTCGTATTGGAGTTTACTATTTTTTATTATTCCTTCCATCTGCTACATGGTGATCTTTGTCTCTTATAGGATCATGATACTTGGTCTGTCTTTATTTAATTTCTCTTTCATATATCTCTGCTTACCCTTACTATTCAGCACCCTAATATTCCAGCTGATAATAATCATTTTAAACTCTTGGAGGGGTGGGAAAATACCTCTGACAGAGGTATCACTTTACCTGAATTTATCAATACTTCGCCAACTGTTTGGATCGTTTCATTCATTGTTTTCCTCCCTCTTTTCCTGCTGCTTTTGCCAGACCCGCCTATTCCCATCTGTTCTTTTCCCTGTTCTCCTGATGTAGTATCCTGATTATCCATATTCTCCCTATTTCTTTCTTTATACTTTTGAAAAGCCTCCTTATATATTTGTTTTTGACGTTCTGGAATGAATCTTTCGTCCAAGTTTTTTCATTCCTGGATTAATTGTCTCATAATTCTTTCTTCCTCTGCCTCGTTTTCCTTCTGACTTTCCGTCTCCATTTGGGTTTGGTTAGTTAGTATTTCTATCTTTTCAGCTGTTTCTTCTTCGTTCGTTTCTCTTGGTCCTGCATCTTTTTCTCCTGTTTCCTGGATAATTTCCATGGGTTCATTTTCTGGATCTTCTCCCTCAACCACTTTGTCCTCATCCTCTTCATTGTTATCTTGGAGGATTTTGAACTTGTTCTGACTTTCAATGTTCGATGATTTTGTTTGTGTCTACACTCTTGTTCCTTCTTTGCTTGCTTTCTTTTTTCTGGTAACCTGTTGGAAACCCTTGTCTGTCTCCTCTGTTCTCTCTGCTTCCCTATGTTTTTCTTCTTTTTTCCTTGTGTATTCTTCCTCCTTGTTTAAAGGGCATTGTCTATATAGGTGACCATACTCATGACACCTCCTGCATCTGAAAGGGATATGCTCATAGTCTAATGGCTGCTGCCAAACTGCGTCATGATATTCCAGTTCAATATGTTCCGGCAGAGGTTCAGCTATATTCATGTAAACACACAGTCTTGCGTAAGATGTATACTTACCTTTCTTCGTTGCATCCGCTACCTTGACAAAGGCACCGATTGTGTTGCCTATCCCTTCCAAAATCTCGGGGTTCCAAAATTCCACTGGTAATCCAAACAATCTGACCCAAATCGGGGTTTCCAACATCTTTTCATTATCAGGATTATATCTTTCTTCCTAGTATTTCATGAACAGTCCTGCGTTGTTCATGAAATATGGCCCTTCCTCAAAAACCCTTTCTTTATCCTCCAGATTCGCAAATATTGCTGTAAAAAACCCCTTTGCTCCCAGTTTCAATTCTATGTGTCCTTTTGGTCTCCAACTTTGGTAAATCCACCTGTATAGTTCTTTTTCATTAGGCCAATACCCTATGAACTTGCAGATCAGTGCATGATCTTTCATATATGTGTTGTACTCCTCCAGCTTGTTGTTGGGTATTACATATCTGGGTTTCTTGAGTGCCCTTGGTAAGCATTTTCCTCCAATCTTCATTTGCCACAGCTTGCCCATCACTGGTGCTTCTTTATTATTCTCCCTGGCCTCATTCTGGATGCCGCTGTCGCTTGCCTCACCTGCAACTACATTTTTAAAGGAGGGGATCTCTCCCCTCCCTTGCCGATTCTTCATATTTGCCCTCAGCATCCGCTGTTTAAGAACCTTCAGCTCCTGTTCGAGGGTTTCTTGTTCTTCCCTCCGCTCTGCTCCGCCTCCCCTGCGCTTGCCCCTGCACTCGTTTCTTCTAGCCCTCCCTGCTATTCCGCCTCAGACTTGTTTTATATTTTATTTAAATACATAATTTAATATTTTCATAATAATTATTAAAAAATCTATATTTAATATAAATAATTAAAAATTTTAAATTAATTTAGAAATTCCTAGAAAAGTAATGTATCCTATAGAAATATAGAGATTGATTGAAAAATCAATTTTTTATTCTTTGAATAAGACAATGAAACTTTGGTGGTACATGAACAATCTTGAAGTATAAGACAAATTTAACTCTAATCATAATCCTGTACTAGACACAAACTGAAAGTCTGTAATAATAATAATAATTAAGATAGGACTAATCTTATAAAAAAATTAAGACTTCACACATCTTTCAAAACGATCTGTACAGTATTATGATAAAGTTTCTAAGAATCTTAATACCAACCTCTGTCAGAGAATAATTTAAACGTTGATGAATTTATATTAATAAATTTGTACTTTCCATGTTCCTTCACAAGGCTTGTGTTTCCTTGAATACTGAAAGATGGGAAGAACATGGCCACTTCCCTTTTCCTGAGCTTGCCTTCTTCCACGTTCTATCATCAATGGAAACTCTTACCTATGTCATTTTTCAACCACCTTGGATTCTCCTCATAATAATACGCCACGCCCGTTATTTACTCTGCATTTTCTCTCACATCACATGATTGAATGGATTATTTGATACAAGAAATTCCAAAGGGTCTTACCATTTTCTTCCGTATCATATGCCTGTCGGTTAGTCATACGTTGTGAGTTATAAAGCGAAGTCGGTGAGTCTGACTCTTACAACTTTCAAATGTAGAAGCGGGTGCCACATGTTAAAAAAGCGCACAAAACTTTACCGAACGTTAAGCTTAGCTTCATAAAAAGTAATGTTGAAGCATTCAAATACTTTCAAAATTAAGTGAGGATAAGAAAGTGGTTAATTTAAAATTGTATGGTTTCAAAATGATTTTATAGAAAAATAGATAACGTCACAACTTACTTTAAGGGAAATTGGTAGTGTTGTTGTTGGACAATAGATTAGATTTAGCAAAATGTCAATAATTATCATGGTTAAGTTCACAACGATTGAAATAAATTAAACTACTAAAAGTCAACTTGCTACAATATAACATCAAGAATCAGATGAAGTAATCAAGGTTGGATGCTAAGCACTAGCCTTTATTAGTGTTGGAGGTTTCAGACTAAATTAAAGATGGCTTTATATTTGAGTAAGTCGAGCATCCAAACTACAAGGCGGAGGTGTTGATGACGTTGAATATGTTGGATTTCATTCAGGATTATATCATTGTGATATTCATGTTTTCCTTCAAGAGCGTGCCTAAGAGTGGCTTCATTTTCCAGTGGATAGTAATGTAGTTCAAATATTGGCTCCGTATTCCCCTGCTATGTCCAGGGTTAGGTACCAAATTGGCTACTTTAGCCTGAATTTCAGTAACTGAGTAGGCTTGGGAGTCATTTATCGTCAAAGCTTCAAGTTGTTGAATTTCCTCTTGGATTTTCAGAGGAGTGGAAGAATGAAAAATGGCTACTGCATCTTGAGCCTGGGCTTGGCCTCATGGTCGACCCTAAGGAGCTTTGCGACCAAAACAAAAAAAAAACACATCCTCTGAAGGGGCATGGTGTGCCAAGTTACTAGGAACCAAGATAAAAATATCACCTAAAAAACTTAGAAACCGTAGCATCCCCCTATGCTACCCCTGCTTATTGTAATGATGCTTGTGATTGCAATGTCAACATGGAAGGACCATTACTGGCTAAACCTGATCTAATTTAACATATACTAATTATTATTAATTAATTAATGCAATTGAAGGTTGGACAACCTTACAAATCCTTGGTTCAAGAGGGAAACTTGCTTGCTCACTTATCTATACCTAAATTTTGCCCACTCGGCTGCCTTGCTTGAATGATGATGACCCATACCAACCGCTATAACACTAAGGTTGTTTAAACACTTGGGGGTTGGTTATCAAACATGCGATTGTTAGTTGTGACTGGACCAAAACAAAAGTGACATATCCCATCATCCACCATTACACGAGGAAAGGAGTGGGTGAGCCAACGTGACAACAAACCCCACCACCAAACAATTAGAATGGAATGATGAGACAAATATGAGGGTCGTCATCTTGGGTGGTCCATTCCACGACGTGGAGAGGAGGAAGGGTTGGACAAAAAAAAAGGAGAGGGAGCGAATATAAAACAATCAGAGAGGGAACCACAACGAAGGAGAAGAGAACTCAATGAGTAGGGAAGTGAAAGTTGCATAGGTGTAAGAGAAATGACATCAAGAATAACAAAACACTTGATGTTAGAAGGTAGGAAGTGGTTGACCTAGGATGGGTCATATTCCCTGTTCTTGATCAGTCGTTGAAGTGGTAGCCAATTTGATATGGCTCAATGAATCATCTGTGTGTCTATGATTTATAACAAGTGAGATGTTTATCTGAATCGGTGAGGTATGTGCAGAATTCAATGAAAAAATGGGCCATCGAGTGCTGGATGTTGAGCAAACGAAGCACTGAATAATGGACTTCATCTCCTCAAAGAATGCTCAATCTCTCGATGTGAACCCCTTCCATGTGCAAGCTTTTTCCCTTAGACCTTGGATCCATCTCGAGGGTGGTTAGCTACAAGAAAGCTTGCAGTGTAGCTGTGCTATCTTTGGGTGGAGAGTGGAAGTCCCTCCAATTGAAAACCACACAAGCTAATCTAATAAGTGTTTTCTCATATATATATATATATATATATATATATATATATATAGGCTAATACCCCTATATTGATTATGAAAGAATTCTTGAATGATTATCAACTAACTTGTATGTCTATGGTAAATATGAGTTGTTTGAGCTATCAAGTTACAACATCCTTAGTTAATTGCATGTTTGTGCATGGTTGCTTTATATGCTCCACTGATCACCCACATTAGGTGGTTTGTAATGCTTGATATGCTGTAAATTTCTTGGATTCTCTGTATGCCTAAAGGTCAGGGTAGTTCACTATTGTGAACATGGTGACCATGACCACTTTATTAATATAGTTCATGCATTGTGTTTGTGGGGCATACTAGTCCAGGACTATTGCATGGATTCCTGTGTAAATCATAGTGGGTGATATGCTTATATGGATTCATGACATGATAGGGATTATGATGTATGGGCTTTTGTTATTCTAATGGTTACATAGCTATATACATGGTTGTGTATGATTACTTAAGGTGCACCAGCATTGTTGACCATGATGGTGTATTCTTGTATGCTCAAGATGATATGTTTACATGTTTGTTCTCATGATATGAGGGATTTGGGAAAGCACTATGTTTTTTTCCGAAGGAAAAATCGTAACGTTTCATTAATTTTGAAAATTATACATAGTAGATGCCATTGGCATATGCATAACTGTTTGTCGTATCCATTCAAGTCATGTTCAAAAATAATAAGTTATGGCCTAGGCCATTCCAAAAAGAGTTATACATAGATCACCTCACAGGGTGTGCTCGATATATCTACTAACATAAATATATACATAAGTGAGCATTGTGTGCATCAGCTAAAAATAAACAAACATTAGGCATGTCCGTCCTAGGATATGCCCTATCAATGTAGGGCTGGTGGTAGTACTGATATTGTTCTTCACCATTATGTTCCTGTATCATCCACAAGCCTCTAGAATGTTCCATAGCCTCCTTGGATAATTTGTCGGTAGCCTTGTTACATTCCCTATAAATATGTTGACAGGTAACTGAGTTAAATTGTGCCTTGAAGTCCTAAATTTCATCCAAGATGTTTTCGAGTGAATGTGCATAACAATTATTTATGTTATTGAACCAATTTATGATGATTTTGGAGTCACCAAAGATCTGTAATTTGTTGCATGAGTGAGCCAGTGCAAAATGCAAAAGATGTCCAAGGGTGATCAGTTTGGCATAATTATTTGTTCCCTCTCCCAAACCTAGTTGAATTTTGTAGTGATGTTGTTCAGTTAGATGGAGTATAATTCCACCTCCACACTCCTAAGCTTGAGTGACGTTATCGAAATATGCCCACAAAATTGTGGGATCAATTGACTCAGTGGATTATTGCGAATTGTAGGTGTGTGTGTCTCATCTGGGATCTCATGGTAGGCAGCAATGATTTTTTGTTGTAGCATGTGGCCATCTTGCCTTTGCTTCTTTGAATATGATTTCGTTTCTGATCAACCAGATTGTCCAACAGACAATGAGGGGAAGGCAATGAATTTTTGAGTCATTGTTCGCAACAATCTAGTGATCCCATGCCTCAGGTATCGATTGTCCCTGCCAATAGCTAGATTTGGAAAGCATGTTTAATACTTGCAGCCATAGATGAGCACATATCGCGAAGTGGAGGAACAAATGATCGTTTGTCTCCTCGACCTATTTACATAACACACACCAATGTGGACCAAAGTGGGATCGATGCATGAGGTTTGCTCTAGTTATTTCTGAGCACGTTCCACATGAATAATTTCGTTCTTGGTGGTGCTTTGAGCTTCCAAATCTTCCCCCACCAGTCTAGGAGTGCAGGAGGTCTGCGCGCTGAGAGTAGGATGGGATATCCAATTTGAGGAGAGTATACACCATGCTCAGCCAAAGTCTGGATAAGTTCATCAGGGACTTCTTTGATGCACACCATGGGCTTCTTTTAGGGCAGTAATATACCCTTCCCAAATCTGCTTCCAGTATTCAGGGATGCCAAAGTGCAAAGTTGATAACCAGGCCTGTTCAAATATGGAGTTGTTCTCCAAATCAACAACCTGTGCATTACTTTGATATTCCTCTAATTGAGAAACAAAATCAGGTCTGGAAGTAATTGATACATATTCCCCCCTCCCATCCATGGGTCCATGCCTATGCGAGCCAATGAACCATCATTTATTCTCTAAGCTAGACCCTCTCTGATAGAAGAAAATGTATTTAATATTTCTTTCCAAACCATAGATATCCCAGATCGAGGCTAGGAGGGTAGTTGAATCCAATCCAAGAGGTGATGAGGCCAAATATATTTGTGGTAGGAGACTTCAGTCCTGAGGTTTTATAATGTGAGCAAGATCCATCCCATCTTGGTAGCAAGCGCATTTGCAAAGATTTTTAAGTCCTTTAGTCCCTAACCACCCCATTTCTTGGGGAGGGCAATGTGTTTCCATCCCACCCAAGCAAAAGGGTTTCCCTCTTTATACCCGTTCCAAAGGAATCTGCAACAGATCTTTTGAATTCGAGTGAGGATTCCTTTAGGAATACAAGCCAATGACATCCAATAGATTCGAGTAGCCTCCAAGACTGATTTGATGAGGACTAACGGGCCATCTCTGGAGAGGAATTCGTGGTTCCAATTTTGTAAGCATTTTTCAATTTTAACCATAACCACAAGCCAGATCCAATCAACTATTCTGTAGCAATGTGGCTTGATCCAAAACCCCAGATACTTGAGGCCATCCTCCAGATGATGGCTCTGAAAAGGAAATTTATGTTGAGCATACCTTGTTTCCGGAGAAGATGCATTGGAAAGGGTGATGGTAGACTTTGAGTGATTAGCTTCCATGCTAGTAGCCAAGGAAAATAGGGTGAGAATTTCATGGAAAGTAGATGAGTCCCTGATGCTTCCATTTAGGAAGATGAGAACATCATCTACGAAAAGTAAATGAGCGAGGTAACAAAATTCAAACATTTTTAGCCCTTGTATCCGCCCTTCCCACTTGGCCGATGCAATGAGTCTACTCAGCCCTTCCATGACAATAAAAAAAAGGAGTGGGGAGAGAGGGCATCCTTGCCGAAGTCCTCTCTCAGCATGGAAGAAATGTGATGTAGAACCATTTATGAGAACGCTGAAGGTGGCTGAGGTGATACAACACATAATCCAATCGATGAAGGGGGGAGGGAATCCCAGGTGGGTGAGGATCATCTCAATGTAGAGCCAACTGACCCGGTCAAATGATTTAGCAAGGTCAATTTTGAGGATAGCCCCTTTTAGCTTTTTATTTTTAAGGGAGTGAAGGGCTTCCTGAGCTATGCCAATAACTTCATGGATTTGTCTATTCTAGACGAAAGCGAATTGCTCAGGGGAGATGTGTCAGGATCAAATGGGCTTGAGCCAATTAGCAATAATCTTGGCAATGATTTTGTATAGACAATTACAAAGGGAAACATGCCGAAATTCATTGAAGGTTGAAGGAGAGTCAGATTTTGGGATCGGGGCTATGAAAGTGGTGTTGATGGCCTCATCCATATGCCCAGAAGTCCTGCATTCCTCCACCACCTTGAGCAGGTTGTCCAATGATCTCATAAAAGGCAAGGTAGAATTCAATTGTCCAACCATCCGGCCCTGGACTCTTTTCTTTTTTGAACCATTTCAGGGTACTTTCTAGTTCTCCCTAGGTGACAGGGGAAGTGAGCTCCTCACCATTTCCAGGTCTGCAAATCTCAGGAAGTGTCCCGCAATTCTAACAATTTCAGCAAGAGAGGCACCAGGAGGAGCCTTATAGAGTTTTCAAAAATGGGAATTCCCAAGGCGAGAGAGATGATTATAGGTTGTTTTCATGCCCCCATCCTCCATGGGCATATTCAAAATAGTATTGCTGACTTTTCTTCCCTTGGAAAATTTTTGAAAGAACTTGGTGTTCTCATCTCATGCGTTTAGCTAGACAGCGCAGTTCCTAACTCACCATGTTTCTTCCCTCTCCCTTAGAATTTTTGATCTCTGATTTTCCAAATTGATGAGATGAGTCTTTGCCTCAACTGAAGTAAAACCACACCCCTGGTCATCCAGAAGAGTGGCCAATGTTTGTTCAATATCTCCAAGGGTTTGGTCATCCCTCTTTTTTTTTATCGTTATCCCAATTAATGGATAGACTCTTGAGTTTAGTGAGATTGGTGCAAAAGCCTTCCGCCAGAGTTCTCCCTGAAGTAGGAGGATTTGATAGCCAGAATTCAGAAAACAGTTGAATATATGAGGGGTCCGATAGCCAAGTGGAGTTGAATTTATACGGTTCCCTTGGTTTTTGAGAGGGGCCAGTGATCTCCATATAAATGGGGGAATGGTCTGATAAACCTCCTGAACCAACCCATTGTTTGTATAAGGAAAGCCTTTGAACCAGAGTGTCTTTTATGAGGAAGTGATCCAATCTCCTGGCCAGAGCTACCTCACCAATTCTACAGTTTCGTTAGGTGGGGAGGGGCTTTACCATGGGGACATCCGTCAAATGATGATGTTCAAGTAGCATATCCATAGCCTCCAAGAGCGGATTCAACTGAGCATTTGTCCCCCATGATTCCCCATATCCTATGGAGAAATTAAGGTTACTGCCCAAAATGAGATTATCAGAATTTGTGAGGGATAGATTAAGGAGGAAGTTCCAGAAGGCCTCTCTGTTTTGACATGGGCCATATAGATTAACCATCCAAAGATCCATGCCCAAATCTGTTGAGAAAATGTCCATTCCAATAAAACCAGCTCCACCCCAAGAGGTCTTCAGGTTAATAGTACAGGGGTTATATCCTAGGGCTAGTCCTCCAAATCACCCCATGACATCAAGGGATTGAAAGATCCACCTAGGCTTCAGGGAGCAGAGAATATGGGAGGTAAGGTCAACCTCGCCCAAAGTTTCTTGTAGGAAGATAATGTCTACAATCTCGGATTCAAACAGTCATCTGAGGGCTAGCTTTTTGGGTGAGCTATCCAGACCCCTACGATTAAAAGAGAACCACTTCATGGGGGAGATTTTGGGAGGATGTTCAAAGCTCTAAGTACCTAGTCAAGTGATGATTGTCTACCCAAAGCCACTTCCACCCTGACTAACAGTATGGCTTTAGATAAATGGGATTTACGACCTCTGATGTATTTGGGAGGGTAAGAAGAGGGGGACAATCCCAACCCAAAGGATACAGAGAAAGATGCAGAGAGGGGGAGGCAGGTCTGAGATTGTAAGGGTGGGGGGGGACCCAGGAGGGGAGAAGATAATTCGGCAGAAGAGGGAGGAATCTCAGGAGGGAAGGATGGAGGAGTGGTCGAGAGGAACGACCGATGAGAGATGAGGGGATAGGGGATGGTGGAGGAGTAATCCCGAGCTGATGCAAATGCAGAGTGCATATGCAATGCAAAACATGCAGGAGAAAAAGAAAAAAATAGAGTTAGGGAGAGGAGTAGTACTCGAGGAGCGAGCGACCTCAACAACAGCCCTCAATCGAGTCATTGGTGGGGAGGGAGGGCGAGGAGCCCTCGAAGTTGGCAATTGAATTGTAGACCCCTTCCTAATCATCGATGAAGTAGTCAAAGGAGTCAGCCCAAGAGCGGATGCAAAGCCCTAACAACCTCACCTTCTGGTACCCTAGGAGAGTCCAAGTCCTTTCACACCAATGGGCATTCCTTGTAGAGGTGCCCGACTTTGTGGCACCCACGACATCTGAATGAGACTCCTTCATAGTCCAAGATTTGGATCCTAGTAAAATTCTTCCATTGCAAGGTGATTTTATCCTCTAATCCCTCTCTTGTATCAAGATGGACCAATATGCGAGCCAAAGACCTGTTCCTGGATTGGATATAGGATCTATCATAGTCCAAATAGGTACCCAATGCGTTCCCGATACGAACAAACACATCCTCGGACCAGCATTACAGATGGAGTCCGGGGAACCTAACTTATAATGGTTTAGCCCCTATCTGTTCTCTTTCAAGGTCAAAAAGCATGCTCCATTGCTTCAGCATGATCGAGGCCATTTCAATGTGCCAATATCTAGCAAGTGCCCAGTTGGTGTATTCCTCCTACAACCAACCATGGGGCAATGTCTGTACTTCCAGAAGATCTTTGAAAATGTTTCCCCAAATCTCCTTAATGTAGCAGCTAATTCGCTCCACGGAATAGGCACGACCCATAAACCTACCCACCGGAACCTTACCAGCCATAGTGACAACTTCTCCCATGTTCAAATCTTCCCCAAAATTGAGGGTGAGGTCCTTACCCAAGGCCTTCAAACACTTTATCTTCTGCTTGCCTGATTTGGGTGCAGTTGGGTGGTCTTGCAGAGGGTCTGGAGAGCCCTGATTCTCCTGGTGATTTTGTGCAGAGTGCTGGACCTTAATGACTGAGGTCTCGAAGCATCCAGATGGGCCAGTGGTGGAAGTCACCACAGCAGAGATAGAAGGGGTTAAAGGCTCGGGCAGGGTCTGCTATGGCACAATGGTGTGATTAACTCCAGATGAGGGCGTGAAGGGTGGAGAGTGCAATAGTTCCCTGGTAGGAGAGGGTTCGAAGGGAGGGGATTACGGAGAACAAGTAGCGAGTAAGTGGAGGGTCGCCGGTGAAAGCAAAGGGCAGTCAAGCTTCGGGGAATCAATGGAGAGGGCGGCGAAGGGGAGGCCGGATGTAGTTGGTCCGGGGGGAGTAACGACGGGAAGAGAGATGGATAGGAGCGTTTTGGTCGGTGCCCGGTGAGCAGAATAAATCGGCACAGGGTTAGGGCTATGGAAAATAGGGGTACCGGGGTTAGGGTCGGCAGAATAATTCACCTCCTCTAGTTCCATATCCTCCATGATGCATCAAGCCTAATAAAAACAGAGGACAACATTGACAACAGGAAGCATGAAGGGTAGCTAGCATGTGACAGAGAGTGACAATGCCTCTGTAGTGATCAAGCAGTTACAACGGAAACAGAGCAGTGTTAACCATAACCTTTGCTCAGAACGACCACTAGAGATTGGATTAGGGTTTCCATTCCTGCATCAGCCCACTCTCAATTTAGTTGAATATTCTTGGGAAATCCCTATGTTGTTGGTACATTCATAATAATTGCATGACTCAAATGGATGTTAAAGTATTCATCCATGTTGCTATGACGTGCAAGTTCGCAAGGCTTGCATGATTATAAATGTCTAAGGATTCCTTTGACTGGGAGTTGGGCTCACTATGCTTGATATGCATGTTTGGTTATCGTGGAATTTATGGATTTTGTATGTTTTGTTGATCATTTCCTTCCTTACTCATCGAACGACATGCTATGCATGGATGGACTAGTAAATTTTGGTGTGGCTAACTTTGAGTTTACAGAGTATTATTTGCCATGAAATGGATGGTGGTAATGCTTAAGTGGAAGGATGGCTTATGTTCTTGTGATTATGTTTAATTTTTGTATAATTACCCTTGGGTTTGTCTCATTTACATTAAGGAATGAATTTCCTATGTCTAAGTGTAGTGGGGAACTTGATGGGAGTCGTTCTTGTTATCAACCACACATACCTTTTTGTTGCATAGTGGGCCTTGGTGGAGTGGTAACTACCTTGGGTGGTGTGGTACTAGTAGATGGGAGCTACGAGACGGAAAGTCCTGCTGTCAATGGTAGGGAAGATTCCTGTCATGGTTGCAGGTTGCCAAAAAGCTTGGTGTTGTAGTGTTTGGGTGGGGCGCCATGATGTCGAGTCTCCATAGGCGGGGATCCATGGTGAAATTTATAATGTTGAAGTGCTGACTTGCATAAGGGTCTAGTCTCAGGTGGGACCCAGGGTGGGGTCCATGTGGCAGGAAGGCGAAAATCTTAAAATGGTGGAGGGGTGCCATTGAGAACTTATTCGTGGACCTATTGCAATGGGAAAATACCTATGCACTGCGAGTGGAAAACAAAGGTGAGGGCATCACGCCTTAGTGTTAAACCCACAAGATTTTAGCTTAGCTAATGTCCACTGCACGAGAGGAAAAAAAAAGAAAAGGAAAACTCTATAAGTGTTGAAGGGATCGACAAAGAGTTATTCCCATCACGTGACAAAGGGTTTCTCAATTCACAAATTAGGAGCAGGGTGGTCTTGCCATTTTGATGTGACCCCGAGAGATAGGAGCTATGAGATAGACATTACATTTTCCAAGTAACTTGAATAAGCCCTATACGTGGTTGCGGGCCTTGTGGGGGGGGGGGCTTCCCCATTGGTGTTGTAGTAGGAAGGATCCAAAGCATGATTACATGGAGGCTCCATAGACTGGGTTCCATAAAGAACCTTGAAATTCATTATAGTGGGAAGTGATATTTTTACATGCAATACTAAGATCCTAGTGGGACCTAGGAGAATGTTGAGGTGGCAGAATGATGTGGAGATAGATAAGATGTGGCACAAAGGTGACATGAAACATGGAAGGTGCCATAGACCCATTCGGAGGGTGAAGTGGCCTGATTTTGAGTGACATGTGGCATCCATAGAGGGGACCATGTGGTGGCATGACATAAGCACGGTTTCAACAAAATATGTAAGACTAGTGATGTGGCGGGGCTGCCACATGACAAGGTATAGTGGTGCCACCTAGCATGGTGATGCTGATGGGGCACAAGTACTTGGCAGAGACCATGTCATCGCAGTCGTGAGGGTCTCAAGTTTGGTGTACTACACAATTTAGCCGCAATTGACAGGAGCTGGGGAAAGTGAAAAAAACTTGGAAATTGACATAAACATTCCCTTTCGTGCCCCTAGGAGTTGAATGGGTGTGTCATTACATAACAGTATTAGGATTCAACGAGAGCTGTGAAGCAGAGATATTGTCGCCACTTAGCATAAATTTTTTGTCACAAGCCCTTGTGGGAATTACGTTCTTTTGTGTATCGACACAAAGGGGTGGGGCATAATGACATAGAAAACCATGTGGAGATCATAGGCCAATGAGGTAGCACCATGTGGCAGCTTTGGCTCACATGGCAGGGTTAGTGGCCAAACCATGTAATTACCATTACTTTTGGTCTAGGTATCAGATTTCAATAAGCTTTATATCATTGGAAAGCTCTTGATGAGTTGAACACAATGGTATAATCTAAGGTTATTTCCACAAGTTTTGGAAGGAGAGGAATTTTGTAACCCCATTTCCATAACGAGACCATGGAGGTCGAGTTAGCTTGAAGTAACACCTCCCACTACCTGAGAATAATTCAAGGAAATGGGAGGGAGTGTTATATAAACCAAGGGGTTGTAAAATAGAGAACCAAATAGAAATAAAGCCTAAGAAAACTCGAATTTCCAAGGGAGTCTGTGTCGAATTATTGTGAGATGGAGCTACTAAGGGGAGGCAAATAAAAGACTATAGGCAGGGTCCAACACCAGAAAAAGATAGGGAGACCAAAACCAATGCTTACCTTGACTATGCGCTAAACACTGCATAACAAAAATCGCTAAACAAAAGCCAAACCATTAAAAAAGTTGACAAAACAAAAGGAATTGAACATAGGATGAATTACCTAGTGTTGGTCAACTCATCAGGCTTGAACCTGCATCATTTTGAGGATGATTTGATGGTTATCACCACCCTCCCATGCTTGAGTTGTCTTTGTAATTGCCACTAGCATCCCAGAGAGCTCCTCCATTGTTGTCCTTAGCCTTCTCCCCTTGCTGTTGCTCAGCATCCAACACGTGTTGGAGATTGACTTCCCTGGAGACTAAACCTCCAGGAATTACCTTGCATGTCGAGACTTGGCCATTGAAATACACCATCTTTTGCACCATAGTGGAAACACACAATATGTCGCATAACATTGAACCGTAGCAACTAGGTTCAAATCCCACATAACTTGTTTCACAGGGGACTTGTCCTCCTGCAGTGAGGGAATGCCGCAAGCACACTAGTTAAAAATGGAACCAAGAACTCCCAATCAAGAGTGCTCAAACAGAGACTAGTTTGCCATATGATTGTAAAAGGAGGCAATATTTGCTTGCATGTGTAAATGCATAGATAAGGTTGCCCATGCTACCTCCCCTCTTAAATGTAATGGGGGTGGTGGGGTGGTCAGCTCCCTCCCCTTGCTCCCCATTATCTCGAATTTGAACATCCCAATCAAGGCAACATCTAATAAACTTTTAAAGATAAAATAATTTTTTCTTTTCAATTTTAATTATATTATTTTTTTAATTTCCATAGGTAATAATTTAAAGAATTTTTTTTTACTAATACTTTTTTCCAAACTATATATTATAGTTTTTCATCTTTTATTTTATTTAAATGCATAATTTAATATTTTTTCAAAGTAATTAAAATAATTAATTAAAAAAAATCTATATTTAGTATAAATATTAAAACATTTAAACTAATTAAAAAATGTAATGTATCACATATAAAAATATAGAGATGATTGAAATTCAAATTTTTATTCTTTTGGAAATGAGACGATGAAACTCTGGTGGTACATGATAAAGCCGTATAGTCACACAAACCAAAAAGAGGCAAAACGTTATACATGGCTGAGGGGTACGCAGGCATCAGACAGATTTGCCCTTACCTTCGGTCCTCAAACGCCTCAGTAGACAACGCCCTTTCATATAATCAAATTTTTTGGGGGACAGTATAAATAATCAAGTTCTCACTTATACTACACTAACTGCGGTGTTTAAGGTTTTCTGAGCAATCCTGAAGTATAAGACAAAAACTGAAAGTCTGTAATAATTAAGATGGGCCTAATCTTTTAAAAAACTTTAAGACTTCACACATGTACCGTTTATATTTCAAAACCTCTGTCAGAGAATAATTTAAATGTTATAAACTATTAATAAATTTGTAATTTCCATGTTCCTTCACATGTAAAGCAGGCATTAGTCAGGTTTGTGTTTCCTTGGGCAGATGGGTTGTGTAGCGTTTTCATCAATGGAAACAAACTTTGAACGGATGGTTACTACGGAACATTAAACTCTTATTTAAAAGTAAATACGCGCTCAGATATGTGAGGTAAATAGTGCTAGCCTTCTAAGTGACAGCACGTGAATCGAATCGAGATAGCAGCGTGGAGAGAGAGGGTGAGCGCTATTTGCCTCCCATGTCGCATTTATTTTTCTATAAAATTGGAAATAGGAGTTTCCACCGTATGACACTGAGACTTTGTGTCATATCACATGTTTGAATGATCTTTGGAACGTTGATTGTGATAGAAAAAATTACCATAAAAAATGCAATTTACCATTTAGGGTAACTGTAACTGACTCTTAAAAAATGTGTCTTCCCATTTTCTTCCGTGCCATACATTATGAACTATAAAGCCAAGTAGGTAAGTCTGACTTTTACAACTTTCAAATGCAGTGGTCTATAATGTCACTTTTTGAAAGTCTTTCTGGTGGGGTTTTCTTGTCAAAATCTGGCCCTGTCAAAATCTGGCAGCAATTTATTGGAATTGCAAGTTTGATAACTAGTTTCTGCACAATCAAAGTGTCCCAGGGGTTTTTCAGGGTCCTGAATCCAAATATGCAGTTAAAAACCCATTTTTACTACAATAAATCATGATTTAACCTCAATTTCTTCAGCCAAATTCCGTCACAGGAATCTCCAAAAAATCGCATTATAGACAACTCCCTTTCAAATGAATTCGAAGCGAGTGCCATTTGTTAAAAGAAAAACACTACGCTCACCTGTTACGAACTTTAAGCCTGGCTTCATAAAAAGTTATGTTTGAAGCATTCAAATACTGTGGTTGTAATTTTTTTGATTAAACAAAAAAAATTATAATTTTACAGTGAAACAAAAAAGTACTATGTAAAAGTGCTGGGCTTTTTGAAATCCTTTAGACATTAGGTAGATCTTGCTTTAGAAAAGTCTGGGCGTGCTTCGATTGAGAAGAAACAAAATTGAATACATTACACATTTCAATAAAAACACCGCGCCTTGGAAATTTGACTTTTTCTTTTATGTGTGTTGCTTCTCACTTTCTTTAAAAACTCATATCACTTTGACCACTAGTATATTTTTAAAGGGCGATTTAATTTCAAAAAAATATGAAAATTCAACCATAGTTGTCGTTTCAAAAATGGGAAAATACATTTAAAATAGTAAATCTTTTTAAAGTTTAATGATTCAATTATTAAAAGGTCAATTGTAAGTTATAAAAAAGACAAAACAAAACATCACCTGAAAGTTGCGTTTTATTTTTATCGGTATGTAATTATTTAGAGGTAAAAGTCCCGGTATGTATTATTATAATTTATTTATATATATGTGCTGATCATTAGGAATGAAATTTCCTTAATATATATATATTCTATTTAAATTATAAATATTGAATAATTCAAAATTTAAGTGAAAATAAGAAATTAAAAGAAAATATATCTAATAAAAATTTATTTAATAATTTTTTTTTGCAAATTTAAAATTGTATTGTTTCAAAATATTTTATAGAAAAATAGATAACGTCACAACTTGTTTCAGTTTTATTTTATACAAAAACATATAACGTCACAATTTACTTGACAAGAAACTGGCACTGTTAATGGTGGAAAATAAACTAGATTATCAAAATGTCAATAATTATCATTGTTAAGTCACAATAATTGAAATAGACTAAATTGCTAAAAGTAAAAGACGTGCGCTGAGTGGCTACAATATAACATCAAGAATTAGATGAAGTAGCTGAGGTCGGATGCTAAGCACTAATTCCTACTGTTGCTGGAGGTTTCAAACTATATTGTAGATGACCTTATATGTGAGCAAGCAGAGCATCCAAACTACTAAGACAAGAAAACTATTGATGTTGAACACACTGGATATCATTCAGGAATAATGTTATATCGTTGTATCTTTATGTTTTCCTTCAGGTGCTTGCCCAAGAGTGCATTCATCTGCTAGTGGAGAATAATGGAGTTCAAATGTTGGCTTTGTCTTCCTCTGCTCGACCAAGGTCAGGAACCCAATTGGCTAGTTCAACTAGAATTTCAGAGACTAAGTAGGCTTGGCAGTCATACGTCGTCAAGGCTTCAAGTTGATGAATTTCCTCTTGAATTTTCAAAGGAGTGGAAGAGTGAAAAATGGTTGTTGCATCTTGAGCGTAGGCTTACGCTCACAATCATCCTTTAAGGACCTCTACCGCCAAAGCCTCAACAACAACACACCCCGTGAAGGGGCATGATGCGCCACGTTATTAGGAACAAAGATAAAAATATCACCCAAAAATTGTAACATTCCCTTTTGCTACCTTTGCTTATTGTATTGATGATTGTGATTGTAATGCCATCAAGGAAGGACTATGACTAGATGGACCTCTAATTTAACATATAATAATAATTATTAATTAATTAACGCAATTGAAGGTTGGACAACCTTACAGATCCTTGGTTCAAGAGGGAAACTTGCTTGTTCACCTATCTAGCTATTGATCCATCACGTACATCCTCAACACGTCCTCCAATATCCCATTGACCTTCTCAATTTTTCCATATGTCCACAGATGATAAGTTGTACTGAAGGCCAACTCTGTGCCCAAACCTGTAAACAACTCCTTCCAAAACTTGGAAGTGAACTTTTCATCCTTGTCTAACACAAACTTCTTTGGAACTCCATGTAATATGACCACATCTATGATGAATACCAGTGCTACATTGCTAGCTGAGAATGTAGATTTCATTGAAATGAAGTGTATTACCTTTGTCAACCTATCTCATTGTCCTCGACAAACCTGTGATAAAGTCCATGGAAATGACCTCCCATTTCCGTTATCGAATAACAATCGATTGTAGCAGTCCACCTAGATGCTTACATTATGCCTTCACATGTTGACAACTAATACATCTAGCCACAAACTCTACTACATCCTCTTTCAGATTCAGCCAATAATAAACTTTCTTCACTGCAGTCAATGTATTTTGGTAGCTTGGGTGACTTGAATATGGTTTCACATGAAACTCCCTCAAGATCACCTTCTTGAGCTCACTACTGTCTGGCACATATATCCTGTTCCTAAATCTAACCAATCCATCTACTGCAAGACAATAGTCCACATCTTGTGTACCTGTACTTGTACTTGTACCACTACATGTACTTGTACCTACACTACTACCTGTAATTGTACATGTACCTGCACCTATAGTTTGTTGTAACCTGTGCACAATCTCCATATACCGACCATCCTGTTGACCTTCCTGCAAGATCATATCCTGTAAGTTTGTCCCATAGGAGCTCATAGCTACTAAGTGATTTTCTTGTACCCACCTACTAAGAGCATCTGCCATCACTTTCCTTTGATGTACCTGATCTCGATGTCAAATCATTGATTGTGGCCAACCATCTAGCTTATCGGGCATTCAGATTCGGTTGGTCAAACAAATACCTCAACCCAATATGATCACTCATCACTACAAACCTCCTACCAAGAAGATAGTGCCTACACATCTTCAATGCATGTATGATGTCTGCTATCTCAAGATCATGTGTCGGGTAGTTTTGCTCGCACTTGTTTAGTTTTCGTGACTCATAGCATACCACTTGTCCTTCCTACATAAGGAATCCACCAAGTCCTCTCTTGCAAGCATCTGTACATACTACAAATTATTTTTCCATCTCTGCAATATTTAACATTGATGCATGTGTCAAAAACTACTTAAGCTGCTCAAAATTGGCCTTACACTCATTTGTCCATTCAAAATTCTTACCTTTCCTATGCAATGATGTAATAGGATAAGCAATCTGTGAAAAGTTCTTGATGAACCTCTTTCCCGCCAACCCCATGAAAGATCTCACCTCATCCACATTCCTCGGAGCTACCCACTCCATGATGGCCCTTATCTTTTCTGGATCTACTACAATGCCCTCCTTGGAGACAACATGTCCTAAGTAATATGCCTCAGTCTGAAAGAAATTGCACTTGTTGAGCTTAACATACAATTGGTTCTCTCTCAACAACCTGAACACTGCTGCTAAATTCTCGGCATGCTCTTCCTCATTTTTAGAATATACCAATATGTCATCAATGAACACAATAACAATCTTATCCAAATATGGATGCAACACACTATTCATCAAGCACAAAATGTAGCTGGAGCATTAGCCAAACCAAATGGAACTACAAAAAACTCATAATACCCTTCCCTGGTCTGAAACGTTGTCTTGTAAATGTCCTCCTCTTTGATGCGTACCTAGTTGTATGCTGATCTTAAATCAATCTTCAAGAACATTGCTACTCCCTTCAACTAATTGAACAAGCCATCAATCCTTGGAAACAGATACTTGTTCTTGATAGTCACTTTCTTCAACTATCTATAGTCATTGCAATCTAAGAGTTCCATCTTTCTTCTTAACAAAAATATCGGTGCACCCCAAGGTGATCCACTTGGCCTAATGTATCCCTTGTCCAACATTTCCTTCAACTGTAGCTTCAACTCCACAAACTCAGGTGTACTCATACTATAAGGTGCCTTTGACATTGGCGCTACCCCTAGCATTAACTCAATAGAAAACTATGAAATCTCCTTAGGGAACACATCCTGAAACTGCTGTAAAATTGGGTACCTACTCAAAACACCTGCAACCTCAACTTCCTTACTTTTGTCGCTAGAAATATTCACGACAAATAACACACCCTTTCTTGCTATTTATCTTTTCCTGCGTAGTTTTCACCATCATAACTTATGTGGATTTCTTCTTTCCATATAAGACTCTAGGTTCCCCATTGTCATCCACATACTCAATGATTTTGTCATAACAATCCACCTTGGTTCTATGTAGGTACAACCAATCCATTCCCAGCAACAAATAGTATGATGTTGGGTCCCCATAATACTAGTGATTACCCCATTACTATTGTAGTTGTACCCCTTATTAATATTGTTGTGCCCCTATTGTGCCCATATTCTTACTATTGTGCCCCATAGAAGCCCACTATTGTTATTATTGTGCCCTTACATTATTATTGTTATGTAGGCCAGATTATGTTATGGACCCCTTAGACTCCTATATATAGAAAGGAGGTCTTTTCATTTGTATCATCGAAGAATGTTCATTTATGTAATGTAAAGAGGTTGCCCCTCGAAGAAGGCGAATTCTAAGGCGTTGATCTATCTTTTTATGTTTTCTTGAGCTGGTTTCATAACATTTGGTATCAGAGCTTTGGATTCTAGGGTTTCGCTGCTCCAAACAGGTCATCGTGGAATTTTCGCTATAACTTTTTTTCAGAGACGTTTCAGAAGTTGAAAAAAAAAGCCATTTGAGAGGACATCACGCTAAATCTCGGGTCCGAATTTCAAAGCATTTTGCGCTATTATTGTGGAGATATGATCTGAGGAAGTTGGCCTTTTTGCAGACTTCTGAATTACATTCCAAAGAGGTGACCTGGGGAAAATCGTCATAACTTTTTCTCTGAGCATTGGATTGAAATTTCATAAAAAGGTACAGAAAGAGGACGAACTGTAGTTTCTTCTATATATTTTTCAGAGCCAGAGGTCGAAACAGTGACTCGTGGAACGTTGTACAAGTTCTCTCTACTGAATTAGTCTATAATCAGGTCACTGTGGGAGATTTGGCATAACTCTTCATTGGAGAATCCAATTGGGGTCAGACTAGTGGAATTGGAAAGAGGACACGGAGGGCTACCGTAGGTCACAATTTTAGAACTGGATGATTCGAAATTACAGAGATACATCAGAGGCAATATCGAGCTCCTACAAAGTGAAAAAAGGTGTGTATATTTTTTAATGTTTGCTTAAGCTTGGTTTGAAAATTTATTTTGAAGGAATTCAAAGGGCATAGTGAAGCATTATTATCAGTAATTGATGCCCCGAAGAAAGTAAATGGAAACACCTAGTAGGCGAC
>APFE031707675.1:33188-63514 GCA_000404065.3 Pinus taeda | reverse complement strand
TGTAGAATAATTTCTTCTCAGCACACTTATGACCTTTAGTGTATTGGCTATCACAACTGTAACAAAGCCCTTTTTCTCTTTTGTATTCCAATTTTTTTGGTGTCAACCTTATAGGTTGTGGAAGACTAGGGGCAACAACACTTTCGTCTTTATAGTTGTGAGTGGTATGCTTCCTGGCTACCATAATTTTGCTTTCCATTTTTCTTGCTTACCTGAATGCCTTCTCTAATGAATCAGGTTCACAAAGGTGAACATCATGTTGGATATTATCCTTTAAAGACCCTATGAACACATCAATCCTATGATCCTCTGGAATATCGTTTACCCTTATGTTCAATTTTTGGAACTCCTCAATGTGCTCCATTATTGAACCCTTTTGTTTGACACTTATATCAATTGACTAAACAAAGTGTTCCTTTTTGTATCCTCATAATGTGCTATCAATTCTTCTGTAAAAATTGCCCAAGTGATAAATTGTTTATGAGAGCAAAGCGATTGATACCATACAAACTGATTTGGTTCCAAATATAAAGTTGCAATACGTACCTTTTGAGTGTTTTTCACATTATTGAGATCGAAAAATTGCTCCATCTGTAATATCCATGTTGCGGGATCCTTTCCATCAAACTTCCTCATATCAAGTTTTGGAATATGATGGGTCTTCAATCCCACATTAGAGTCTATGGAATCATGATTAACATTTCTTTTGTTCTCATCATGACTTTCCTTTACTACCCTTTCACCATTAGTGACCCTTTCTTGTAGCAACTTTTTCATATTTATCTTCAATTCTTCCATGTATATCTTAAAATCTATCTTCAAATCGTCCATCTTAGCTTCCATGTCATTCATCTTAGCTTCTACACCTTTCTTTAAAAAATCCATCTTATCTTCTACGCCTTTCCTTAAACCATCCATCTTAGATTCTGTTCCTTTTTGTGCAAGTGACACTTGTTGCACTTACTCTCGTAATTTTAATATATCATGTTGCATTTCTTCCTCTTCTTCATGAGTCATGCTAGAGCTTTCAGGTCAACTACTAGGTGTTTCCATTTTCTTTCCTCGGGGCATCAATTACTGATAATAATTCTTTACTACATCCTTTGAATTCCTTCAAACTAATTTTTCAAACCAAGCTTAAGCAAACATTTAAAAAAATATACACACCTTTTTTCACTTTGTAGGAGCTCGATATCACCTCTGATATATCTCTATAATTACGGATCATCTAGTTTTGAAATTACGACTAGCAGTAGCCCTCTGTGTCCTCTTTCGAATGCCACCAGTCTAACCCAAATTGGATTCTGCAATGAAGGGTTATGCCAAATCTCCCACAGTGACCTAATTATAGACTAATTCAGTAGAGCGAACTTGTATGACATACCACGTGTCCCTATTTTGATCTTTGGCTCTAAAAAATATATGCAAGAAACTAAAGTCCGTCCTCTTTCTATACCTTCTTACGAAATTTCAATCGGATGCTCAGAGAGAAAGTTATGACGATTTTCCCCAGGTCATCTGTTTTGAATGTAATTCAGGATTCTACAAAAGGACCAACTTCCTCAGATCATATCTCCGAAAATATGGCGTGAAAAGATCTGAAATTCGGACCTAAGATTCAACACGATGTCTTCTCAAATGGGTTGTTTTTAGCTTCTGAAACATCACAGAAAAAAGGTTATAGTGAAAATACCACGATGACCTATTTGGAGCAGCAAAACCCTAGAATCCATAGCTTTGATACCAAATGTTATGAAGCGAGTGCAAGAAGAGATAGAAAAGATAGATCAACGCCTTAGAATTCAGCCTCTTCGAGGGGGCAACCTCCTTTACATTACATAAATGAACAATTCTTGGATGATTCAAATGAAAAAACCTCCTTTCTATTTATAAGAGTCTAAGGAGTCACAATATAACCCAGCCGACCTAACAATAATAATATAAAGCCACAAAAATAACAATATAGGGATTCTATGGGGCACAGTAATAACAATATGGGGACAATAGGGGCACAACAATATTAATAAGGCGTACAACTACAATAGTAATGTGGTAATCACTAGTATTATAGGGACCCAACATATTTACATCATAATACAAACAAGATTTTTTGGTTTTTGTCCCGAACAAGTTTCCACGTTAAACCTTTGTGTGTTATGTGTATGTTGCTCATGGTGTATGTGTTCATGTGTTGATTTGTATTGTTGGTATATGATATGTTGTTTATGGTCACATGAATAATTACTAATATTAAATGTGAAATTATAAATCGACACAAAAGTAAAAGTTAGCCTTAATATTGATTCATCCCCCCTCTTATTATTGACATTGTTTCTAACAAGCAGTGTTTCTCGAAAAAGTTGTTTTATGTATTAGGTTTAAAATATTACATCATTTCACTATTTTTTTATCCTACCCATATTGTCTCCCATGAGCCCAAAGGGTTGGGTTAGAATGAAGGGCTTGAGCCTCATGCTTTAGTGAAATAGGTGTGAAAATTAACAAACAATTGTTAATTTGATGCTAAGTCCCTTGATATTGAAATCATGTATTCTAACATCCTCATATATCTAATTTTGTAGTGGTGAATTTTATATTTGATAATGTTAGATGGATCATTTGAGCTCATGGTCGATAACTTTACCAAGAGAGTGGGGTAATATTTCTATAAATGTCAATATTTGGCAAAAGGTCAAGGAACTAAACTACTAAAAACTCTTACCAACCAACTTCATTATCGTCCTATCTTTGACCTTTTAAAAATGACTAAAATAACAAGTGACACCTCGAAATCAACCAAATGGTGAGGGGCTTTGTAATGTTGACTTCATGGAAAGCACTATTAGTGTTCCATCCTATCCATTTGATTATTAACCAACACAACAAGCTCCCCAACTTTTGAAATTTCTCAAGTAACATAAAAAAACCCATTTACTTTAACATGGATTAGGTAAAGAGAAGGGCTAAAATGTTAGTCCATTCTACCATTTTGAAGCATATATTTCCACCATTTATTCACACAATACATAGTAATAGATATATTGTTTCATGGAAAAAACTTCCAAGCTTTGTAACCTTTTCATAGATAATGAATAGTATATTTGACACAACATGAAGTCCATGTGAAGAAATACTTGAGTAATGCCAACCTGAAACTTTTAAATGGAATAAAATTCCTCAATATACCTCACATAAACCTCCTTGCAATCCCAAATAAATCCCTATACAATTTTTTAAACCTTAACATCACTCTCTTGTTGAAGGAGTCTAATGGAATCATGAAAGTTGGATATTGATAGAAAATAGGATGTTAGTGCATATTTGAGACCAATTCTTTAGAAAAACTACTCTAGTGACTCATTTGATTAGCTTAATTTCAATTATATAAACCACAAGCTATCGTAATTCCATTATGAGTGCTTTAAAAGAGAAAAGAATGCCATTGAATTCACAACTACTAGATAATTTCGAAAGCTTCAATAATATATTATACTTTTCTGCTTAATACTATAAGTGGACAACACTAAGGCGTTAAGGCCATTAATAGTTGATTGGTAAGATTAATCTTTCTGCATGGTAAGAAAGGGACCATTAATGAGATGCGCATTGATAAGTGTAGAAAAAAGTGTGAATCTATAATTTATTGAAAACACTTATATCTTATTAAAAACCGGTAGTAATGCACTTATGATTCCTTTCAAAATGCAACCGTCATAACATCAATGTATATTTAGCATTCTTTTTTAGCTCTCATAAAAGAGTGTGCCTCATGTGTAGATTATTATTGTTATTAAATTGTGTGAGTCACTTTAAGGGAAACACTAATATGACACCAATTTGTTTGACTAGACATTAAGAAAAGTTAATTCTCAATTGATTGAAATCTTTACACATGTGTACATTACAATGCAATAAAATGTGCTACGAATAATTCTTCACTTTTTTTAGTTGTTGCTCTTTTGGTCTCTCAAAAAGGTTTAATTATGACCTACGTTCTAAAGCTTTACATTGTCATTTGGAATACTTTTAAATGAAGTAGTCTATAATGCGACTTTTTGAAAGCTTTTCTGGCAGTTTTTTCTGGTCAAAATCCAGCAGCAATTCATTGGAATCCCAAGTTTGATAGCTAGTTTCTGCACAATCAATGGCTCCCAGGGGTTTTTCAGGGCGCTGAATCCAAATATGCAGTTAAAAAACCATTTTAACTGCTAACAATCAAGATTTAACCTCATTTCTTCCACCGGATTCCGTCACCGGAATCTCCAAAAAGTTGCATTATAGACAACTCCCTTTTAAATTCCTTCAAAGGTAATAAGTATGCATCAACATTCATTATTTTTATTTTTGCTCTTAATTTTTAACATTTCAAAAATTAGAAAAAATTTTGTTATTTAAAATAATATGTATTGAGGTTACCTTATTTTTTTTTTAATTGTGTACTTATTTTGAAACTTTATTTTATCTTATTGAATTGTAAGACACTTGATTACTAGAGATCCTCATGAGAACCTAAACCCAACATCACCTCAAGAGGCCACTTGAAACATAAACTCACAACCACCAAATGCTAATGCTGACATTGATGCAAGTTTAAGTTCTCCAAGGGCCCTCATATATAACCTCCAAAATCCTAGAGATGCCTCCTAATTGTCTGTAGCCACTTCTCTAGGTAAAATTGTCGCATCTACCATAAATTCCAAAGGCTTGCTAACAAATATTTTTTATCATAAGGATAGAATTTTGAGTATTACAATACTATTTTAAATAAAGAGCAAGTGAGGGATTTCAAGATTACTAAAAAATGATCTATGAAATTTTTTATTGACCCAAATGCCTAATTACAACCACCATTTAACAAGAAAACCATTTGTATGGACTATTGCACCTTCCAACCATTTCTAGATCATTGGATCGATATGCAGTTTGACATATTTGATAAAAATACATGTAATAATAGGTAGTTCCCTTTGTATTTCCTTAGGAAATTATGTGTAGACTTCATTTAGGTCTCCATGTCAACTACTTTCACAATAAAATATTCTAAGGGGTGGGTTAAGGGTCTACTTAGGACAAAGAGGATGCCACACATGACTTGGTCATAGGTCCTCTTCCTCCTAAGATAATGCCTAACCCCCTATCTAGCATCCTCCAATAGGTGAGAGCATTCTCCAGAGAAAAAGAACTATAGCCACTCTAACTCGAATATTATTGCGACATAGTAGTTTTATAGTCCTATCACACTATGAACAAGTCAAAGGTGATGTTGGGGAAGGGTTTGAACCTTCATCCACTACAACGAAGTTTAGCTAGCAAAGAAAACATGTAACCTGATGTGATTGCCAAAGATGTTTGAGTTATGGGGAGACTTGCTATGGGTTTGTGAAGGAAAGTAGACATGAAAATTATACTGAAGAAGCTAGTACCTTGACCATAGCTATGTTCTTCATTCTATGTATTTCTGCATGGTTTCTTTATATATCTAATTATATGTCTTTTGTAGTTGCTACACCTCGATAGCACAACCACAATATTGATAGATGCATCAATGTCAATTTCTACCACTTATGCAATAATAGTTGTGACCTACTCCTTTCGTGTATGATACACTTAGGTATGGTGAACTAAAATTATCCCTCATAATTTTTTTTCATATGTTTCTAGTCTATATTATATATGCTTTTATCTTGAGTATATATAATCATGGCATTCATTTAATGTGTGATGTGTTACAACCTAAGGGGAGCATATATTAGATTAATTTATATGGTATGACCCCAAGAAAGGACATATATGGGGCTAAATGTACTTGTAATTTATCAATATTTATCTAATAGGGTTGGCCTAGAGATGAAGGATCCACATGTGAAACGTGTGCACAAGTATATATAGGGATCATGTAGTCATTATTAAGGACATACAATTTGAATGTATTAAGGTATTTTAATAAGGTTCTCCTATATTTATGGATTGTTTCAATAATGTATTTCTCTTATCTATATTGAATTCATGCTCCATGCTCGCATTGGTGTACAAGGTTTTTACTTCTATTTTTTTTTTTGTATTTGAATCATTATATCTAGTTTCAAAACTATGATCCTAGGATTGGTTGCTTCAAATGAGTTACATTATCATTTTCACTATAAATGTATTTCTATTAAATTTCATACCATGACATTAATTGAGGATAAAAACGAGTTATATGTAATCAAAATTTCATAATTTTAATCTTGAGATATACACTATGGAGGTTATGGTTTCAAACTAGTCTTGATATCATATTTAAACAAGTTGTCTTGGAATTTTCACTATAATTGTTTTTATGATAAGTTTCAGACCACAAAATGTTGAGAAAAATGAAGATATATATTATTGTATAGGTGATCAATACTATATATTTTGGTTCACTATAATTTTGGAGATATGCCCTATGGAAATTAGGGTTTGTGACTAGTCCCAAAATCAATTTCAAATGAGTGATATTGAATATTTTACTACAATCAGTTTTTTCTAGGATGCTCCAGAATAAGAAATTTAGTAGAAAATAAGGCGATATACCAGGATAAAAGTGGTCAAAATTTTAGATTCTAGTTTTCTACACTTTTAGAGATATACCTTGTGGAAGTTAAGGCTTTTGAATAATCCATAAATTAGTTTCAAATGAGTCATCTTGATATATTCACTGTAAAAGAATTCTAGGGACATTTAAAATAATAAAATTTTCAAGGGCCTGAGAGCACTGTACAAGAGTACTTCAAGTAAAAATTTTAGAATGATATTTGAAAAATTAGACATGTGCCAAGTTGTATAGTTCACTTTAGGGAAGTGAGCAAAACTTAGCAAATTTTGGAAATTCTTCCATAAATTTTAGTTGGCATATCAAATTTTTGTTAGACGTATGAGACTATATATAATACACATTCAAGTACTATGGGTTGAAATTTCAAACTCAAAAGCACTAAAATTGTAGAGATGCACTAGAAAAAGCCCAAATAAAAGGACATACTCCATAAAAGGGTCTTAAAATGTTAAGTTCAAACTATGATAAATGTTGGTTGGGATGTATTCTTGACATGATGCATAAATGATTGAAAATGAGAAATATATCAAATTATATTAGAAGAAATTTAATATATGGAATCAATGTTGATAATATATCAATTCTCAAGGTTAGTGTCTAGGTATGACCTCACTTAAGAGTAAATGTAAGTATTTAGGTTTATAGGAAAGGAAGATAAAGGTTAGATAAATTTGATCTCAATCGTTTAGAATGGTTGAGGGTGGGGAAGGAACATGGTTTAACGACAAGTTATATTTTTTTTAGAAAACCTTAGAAGTGGTTGTTGAAAATCGACAAGAGAAAAGATGTCACTTGGGATATATTTCAAAAAGTTTTCTTAAATAAATGTATCAAAGATAAAAAAAAATGGAGGTTATGCATACAATTTATTATGATTTAAAATAAAATAGATAATAAATTAAGAAGTATGATTAGTTATCTAAGTGACAAATCCTTACTGATTTACTCATTAAGGACCTTGAACAATTAAAACAAGGAAAGAGTAGTCAAGGGAATTGGGAAAGAGGTGATCCAAGGGAAGAATTGAAAAATAAATATGAAGATATATGTGTATTAAAAATTCATAATGGAAAACTACTAGATGACATTAATATATTGAAAGAAGAAAAGAAGCATGGTCAAAATCAAGAAGAAACAAGTATTTTAGAAAAGAAGCATTGTCAAAATCAAGAAGAAACAAGTATTTTAAAGGGAGAGACTACCAAAAGACTTGAAGAGGAAATCTACAAAAATATTGAAGAAGCTCTTGTTATAGCATATTTTGATAGATCTTATATCAAGATGCAATATTGGCTAGTTTATCATCCCTTTCCTCTATGGCAGACTTGATGTTCCATAAAAAAATCTTAAAAAAGGATTCTCTAAATTTATGCATGTTCTTATTATAACATATAATGTATATTTGTGAATCTCATGAAAAATATTTATCTATGTCCATGCGTATTTTAAACAAAACTCACATATTCCTACAAAATGTACAAAAAAAATATAATGTTTGTATTTTCACGCATTTTGGGAAAGGGTTTACAAGTTAGACTGAAAGCCATTTGTTGTAGCTAATGTCAAAACCACCCGAACCATTTTCCTGTGGTATATAATGATGCCTTGGGTATTAGAAAATACATTTCTTATTATTGCATCCTATGTATGGTGAAATTCCTTGAGATCCAATTTTGTTGCACCGTGCTTTTAAGCTTTTCTCCTCATCAAACCCTAGTTTCTTTGTCTTCCACATATCACCTTATATTGTATTGGTTATTCATCACTTTTGGAGTAGAGGAATAGAGGAGGAAACCTTCAGTTTCCTGGGTAGGAATAATATAGAGGATTATTTCAATGTTATATGTCCCTATGTTAGTGTTATATGTGAACTGTTTCCAATTTATGCATTGAAATTTTATTATACTAACCTTATATATACATGTTGTGTAATATCCCTAACCCGGAATATTCCTCAAATACCAGGAAAACTCCAACCAAATATGTGCAAATGATATAATAACCCAAAAATGACAAAATAACAGTGGTACAACATATAATAATGTAAATAGGAAATATAAGCAGATACTCAAGAAATGCAACGTGAAATGCTAAGCCATTTTATTATACTAAGCAATAAATCAGTACAGGAGGTGATAAAAAAGATGGCACCTCGACTTGCACATGGCAAGTGAAGAAATACTCTCAAAATAACAAAGAATGGCCTCTCTACGTGGATTCTACTAGGAAACTATTGTGTTGTTGTTGTTGCTAGGAAAAAAATGATGATTTGGGGCTACTCCCCTCCTCAGAATAAGCTGAAACTCTGGAATCGGGCTCTACTCAAGAAACCCAGAAAAACCTATAAAGATTTCCTGGAATGGTCGACCCCTGAAAATCACCCCCTTGGGGTTCTGTGTAGCTCCTCAATGCTCTGTGCTACCACTGAAGAAGACCCCTCTAGACTGTACCTGAAACTCTACCTGAACTCCTCCAATAGGCAAGGGTTGATACCCTACTCAATCACCCAAAAATAAATCCTCCTGCAAAAACCCCAGTCTAACACTATTGCCAGAAAGAACTGCGTCCCTCTCCTAGTGTTGCGTAGTCCTCCAAAATGTTGTCGAAACTATTGCTAGAATGCTGATAAAACTACTACTGAAATGCCAAAGTAAAATACCTTTCCCGAGTAGGCACTCGAAGTCCCTTGGGGCTAAGTGTGAGATCTCCGAATGGAGACACTCAATGCACTAAACAATGCTGCAGACTAGCTAAACAGCCAACGTGCTCAGAAGTCGGAATGACTAGCTTAAATGCACATAACTAATTATCAAAATGAAGGGGATCCTCTCTCTTTTATAGCCTTTGCCTCTCTCAATCACAAGGCTCACCTCTTCCTGCGTGGTTTTCCTCTTGTCATGTGTTCCTTCCCTCCTGCGCAGTCTCTCCATGTGTCTGCGTGGGCTCCATTTTTGCATCCCACTTTGGCCCCCTTGGTTCCCCTTTAAGTCACAATGTTGTGCTACTAGGAAGTGACTTTTTATTCTAAAAGTGACTTATGTCCCCCATCCTTACTTTTTTATTTACAAATAACTATAGAAGGAAAACTGAACAAAATCGAATATTCCAATTAGCCATGGCTAATTAGAAATATTATAGTCTCCCCCAACAAAATGTTGCTTATCCTCAAGCAACTGAAGTGATGGATGATGTAAGATATTCTCACTCTCCCAAGTGGCATCCTCATCTGGAAAATTCTTCCACTTCACCAAGAATTCCTAGACCGTCCTACTCCGCAGTTGCCTCTCCTCGGTATGAATAATAGCCTCCAGCTGCAACACCAAATGCCCCTCATCATCCATGGGTGGTATCTCATCTCTCACTATCACCTTCTACCCCAATGCCTTCTTCAGGCATGATACATGAAAAACATTATGAATCTTGCTACCTTGGGGCAACTCCAGCTCATATGCAACCTATCCAATCTTGCATATCACGCTGTACGGCCCATTTAAGAAAGGCTTGAACTTCTCAACCCCCTTTTGCTTAGTGATGAATGTCGGTATGGCTGTAATCATAGGTAGACCATGTCCTCCACCTAGAACTATCTCTCCACCCAACCCCTGTTGGCATACAACTTCTGTTGGTTCTGCGTTATAGCCATGTTATCCTTGAGAGCTCGGAGAATATCCTGACTCTCTTGGATCCAAATCTTGGCTCTAGGAGCCTTTCTATCACCAAACATCAAGTCAACAAAAGATAAAGGATGATACCCATATAAGGCATAGAATGGTGACATACCGATGGACATGTGATGTAAAGTATTGTAGCAATACTCCCCTAAGATGAAACCACCTCAACCATACTCGATGCTGCCCACTGACATAGTTACGCAAGTAACCCTCTAGCCACTTGTTAACTATCTCTGTCTGCCCATCCATCTGTGGGTGATAATTGGTACTCTGTGTCAACTCTGTCCCAAACAATTGGAAAAGCTTCTGCCAAAACCCGCCCATGAAACAACTGTCCCTATTACTGACAATGGTCTTAGGAAGACCATTTAGCCTGAAGATCTCTCTAAAGAACAGCTTAGCAACCTGTGTTGTTTTATAGTGTGCGGATATGGAAAAAAATTGTGCATACTTCATCAGTCGATCAATGAAAACAAAGATACAATCCTTGCCCTGTACCATGGGAAACCCTGTGATGAAGTCCATCGAAATACTCTCCCATTTCCCCTCCAGAATATGAAGATGCTGCAATAATCCCGTGGGATGGCTCATCTCTCCCTTGTTCCTCTAGCAAACATCACACTCCTGGATGTGTTGGAGTATGTCCTCCTTGAGGCCCTTCCATGAGAGCCTCTCCCTAATGGCCCTGTAGGTTTTGGTAAACACTTGATATCCTCCCAATGGAGAATCATGTGATGCTTGGAGTATCTTCTTCTTAAGCTAAGACCCCTCAGTCAAGAAGATCCAGTCCCTGTAATAGACGATCTCATCGACCACCCTGTACCTGTCATCTGCCACCTGCCCATCTAGAACCTCACATGCAAACCTGTCCTTGGAGTACTCTACTAAGATTCAAGCCCTCCAGTCTGTATCCAAGCTCATAAGAGACAATATGGCTAGTCTACATGAAAGGGCATCTGCTACCATGTTGTTCTTACCCTTGACATACTCAATGTCAAAGTCATATGCCTGGATCTTCCTGATCCACTTCTGCTGCCTCTCCTATAGCTGCTTCTACTCCAAAAAAAACTTGAGGCTATTGTGATGAGTCCTCACCCTGAACCTGTTACACACCAAATATTGCCGATACTTAGCTAATGCATGCATGATGGCTAACATCTCCTTGTTGTATATAGAATACAACCTCTCGTGCGGAAGGAGCTTTCAGCTCTCAAAGGCTATAGGGTGACCTCCCTGCATCAATACTACGCCGATCCCCTCTCCCAACGCATCACACTCCAAAACAAATGGCTGCATAAAAATCTGGCAACACAAGCAATGGGAAGCTGCTCATAACCTTCTTGAGCCTGTCAAAGGCTCATTGCACTGTATCCAACCGAATGAATGCCTCCTTCCTCATCAAATCTGTAAGGGGTGCAGCAAGTTGCGATAAACCTTTGACAAACTTTCGATAGTAAGTACAAATGCCAATGAATATTCAAATTTCCGTCACATTTCACAGCTCCAACTATCCTCTGATGGCCCCGATATTCTCCTACTGGACTCTCACTCCGTCCACTCCTATGATGTGTCCCAGATACAACATCTCCGTCAACCCAAACTCACACTTGGAGAGTTTGGCATAGAACTATTTCTCCTGTAAGATACGCAATACCGTCTCAATGTGCTATAGATGCTCCTCCCAAGTCTTGTTGTAAATGAGAATGTCATCAAAGAATACGAACACAAACTTCCTTAAGTGACTACGGAAGATGTGATTCATGCAAGACTCAAATGAAGTAGGGGTGTTGGTTAGCCCAAAAGGCATCACCAAGAACTCAAAGTGCCCATAGTGACACCTGAAGGTGATATTGGGAATGTCCTTCTCCCTCATGAGACTATGATGGTACCTAGATCTCAAATCAATCTTTGAGAATAATTGTGCTCCCCTCAACTGATCCGTCAACTCATCAATCCTGGGTATGGGATGCCTGTTCTTTAGGGTCTTCTTGTTCAGGGCCCTGTAGTCAATGCACATCCTCAATGTACTATCCTTCCTCTTCACCAACACTACAGAAGAAGCAAAAAGACTCATGCTAGATCGAATGTGCCCAAGAGCCAACAACTCCTAGATAGCCCGCTCAATCTCATCTTGATAGGCCTTGGGGTGCCTATAGTGGGTGGTGATCACTGCCTGTATGCCCTGCTCAAGCTCGATGGTGTTCTCAAACCCCCGATCTAGTGGCTGTCCTGGTGGAATCTCCCCAAATACTATGGCATACCGATCAAGGATGGACTATATCTCTGGATGTACCGTCTGCCTTGTAGTCCTTGCCTCTGATGCACGTAGCTCCACTGCCCGCTCTATCTCTCCCTTCCGGAAGACTGCCTCCATCCGATGAGTTGACACAGTTTGATTTGGATATGTTTGTTAGCCCCGTACCTTCTCATGCCTCCCTGTCTTCTCATCATCCCACTCCATTTCTAAGGTCTTCCAATCCATCGTGACCTTCCCTAGAGTGATAAGCCACTAAACACCTAGTATCATGTTGGTGTCCGACATATTGACAACGAAAAAGTGGTTAATCAATGTGTAGGTGCCCATCATCATTGAAAGCTCTTGAACATAATGAGCACACATCATGGTCTGATCTCCTGGGACCAAGACTGAAAACCCATTGAAGCTCTCTGTCTAAATACCTCTCTGGTCAACCATCTGTGCATCGATGAAGTTGTGGGTCACCCCACTATCAACCAAAACTAATACTCACTGGCCACATACTATCCCTCATCTGCGTAGCATCAGATACTTGGGAACTCCTTGCAATGCCACAAGGGCCCCTCCGGTAGGTGCAAAATATGAACCACCTACTGCTGGCGGTGGAGGTGGCAAAGGTCCCTATATGGCATGGCTATCTCCGGCCTCCACATCATCCTCGTCATCCTCTTCTCCACTGCTCTCGGAGAAGACCTCAATAAAATGTGCTTTACTATAGCACATCTATGTCCCGGTGCCCACGACTCCTGACATTTGAAGCACAATCGCTTCTTCTTCAGCTCCCTCTTGACATCGTCCTCAATCTGTACTCGTTCTGGATTCCCCTTTCGAGGTGGAATCCTCACATTCTTCCCCTCAGACTAAAAACGTTGTCTTTGGGGGTAAGGTGTCCGGGTCCTGGGTAAGACATCCTGTAAGTCTCGGGTCCTCGTGATAGCGTCCTGGAGTGTGGCTAGTCTAGTGGATTGTACTAAACCCCGAAGTGGCTCTGCTAACCCCTCAACATATATATAGACCCTCTCTGCCATGGATAGGTTTGGCACAATCACAGAGACCCTCAAGAAATTTGCAATCTAGGTCTTTGGGCTCCCTATCTTTTTGACCCTCATCAGCTCAACAAAATGTTGCTCTGGATCCCTCCAATCAAATCGCTCCATCAATCTGCTGGTAAACTCTGCATATGTTGTCACTTTAGAGTGCCCCAGTGTAAAAATCCTGTGAAACCACCAATCCTGGGCATCTCCATCCAAATGCAATGTTGCCACCTTGATGGCCTCTGCCTCTGACATCTGGTTAAGATGGTAATAAATGTCTAGCTTTTCCACCCAAGACTTTTCCAAACTATTTGATGAACCATCAAATGTAGGCAAGTGGAATCTACTCACTGCATGGTGGGTGTCACCATCATGGTAATGTCGGTTTCCTCTATGATGATCATGGGGCTTACTATCCTGCTAGAGCTGAACAAAGTCTCTGAATGAAAGGGAATCCCTGAACTCCTTCCCATAGGCCTGGTACTCTGCAAAATAATTTCCCATATGGCAAAGCTCTACCTCTTGCTAGGCTCCGACCCCTGTGTCCACTCCTAAGAACGTGGGCATGGTAGAGTGTGTAGGGGCATGTGAGGCCACCTGCTGCGTAGTATCACGTTGTTGTGGCAAATGATGGGATGCACTCGATCCCTCACCAATCTAAAAGACCCATGGGCTCTCACGTTGTCTAGCCTATATTTCCATGAATCTCTGCCCCGTCACCTCAATCTGCCTCAATAGATCCTGCACTAATTTGAGGAGTATATTTGCAAATCTCTTCCCATCCTTGTCTACCATCGGATCCCTCTGCTCTGCATCCACTACTGGATCTTTCTGTTTTACGTCTACCATAGGCTCCGCTTGTTTTTCGTCAACCACAGGGACACAGTCTCCCTCCCCGTAGGTATTCTCCAACCTACGCGCAATGTCTTTATATCTCCCACCTATGTAACAGATGTAGGGTTTTTCCCCTGGTGTCATAGATTGCTAGCTCCATAGGCTGAGCCAGATCTATTCTCTGATACCAATATAATATCCCTAACCCAGAATATTCCTCAAACCCCAGAAAAACTCCAACCAAATATGTGAAAATGATATAATAACCTAAAAATGACAAAATAACAGTGGTACAACATATAATTATGTAAACAGGAAATATAAGAAGATACTCAAGAAATGCAGCAAGAAATGCTAAGTGATTTGATTATACTGAGCAATAAATGAGTATGGGAGGTGATTAGAAAGATGGCACCTCGACTTGCACACGGAAAGTGAAGAAATACTCTCAGAATAATAAAGAATGGCCTCTCTACGTGGATGCTGCTAGGAAACTGCTGTGCTGCTACTACTAGGAAACAAATGATGATTTGGGGCTTCTGCCCTTCTAAAAAAAAGCTGAAAATCTGGAATCGGGCTCTACTCAAGAAACCCAGAAAAACCCAGAATGCTTTCCTGGAATGGTCAACCCCCGAAAATCACCCCCTTGGGGTTCTGCGCAGCTCCTCAATGCTCTGCGCTGCCACTGAAGAAGGCTCATCTAGACTCTACCTGAAACTTTTCCTGAACTCCTCCAATAGGCAAGGGATAATCCCCTGCTCAATCACCCAGCATAAATCCTCGTGCAAAAACCCTAGTCCAACACTGCTGCTAGAAAGAACTGCGTCCCTCTCCCAGTGCTGCGCAGTCCTCCAAAATGTTGTCGAAACTACTACTAGAATGCTGATAAAACTTCTACTGAAATGCCAAAGAAAATACCTTGCTCGAGTAGGCACTTGAAGTCTCCTGGGGCTAAGGGTGAGATCTCCGAATGGAGATACTCAATGCACTAAATATTGTTGCAGACTAGCTAAACAGCCAACATGCTCAGAAATCGGAACGACTAGCTCAAATGCACATAACTGAATGATCAAAATGAGGGGGCTCCTCTCTCTTTTATTGCCTTCGCCTCTCTCAATCCCAAGGCTCACCTCTTCCTGCGTGGTTCCCCTCTTGCCACATGTTCCTTCCCTCCTGCGTAGTCTCTCCATGTGTCTATGTGGGCTCCATTTCTGCGTCCCCCTTTGGCCCCCTTGGCTCCCCTTTAAGGCACAACGTTGTGCTACTAGGAAGTGAATTTTCATTATAAAAGTGAGTTATGTCCCCCGTCCTCACTTTTTTATTTACAAATAACTATAGAAGGCAAAACTGAAGAAAATCGAATATTCCAATTAGCCATGGCTAATTACGAATATTACATGTTGTTACACATTATTTTATCACATTCATGTAAATTGGTTTTGTACCCCTATCCTTTGTTATCCAAAGCATAATTTCCAATATACCTTGAAGAATATGGAAGAAATACATTTTCATGGATGATAAGAAATTTGTGCAAATACCTTAAAAAATGCTAATTCAAAAGGATGTCATGGATTGCACATTGGCAACCCGCAATATTGTTTATTGTCACAAGATGCATACCTGATAGAATACGATATTGTCGCATGTTTCACATTCACAGGGTGTAACATTATTTTAATAAAGGTAAAAATAAAAAGTACATGAAGCTTCTAGAAATGAAGGCTCATGGATGGCATCTCTTCCAAGACATTTGGATCTAACTCGCATTACTAATGCTTATGATCTCAAACTCCATCCCTTATCCTCCTCCTATCCCTTCCCAAGCCTATATGTACAACCATCTCCCATTGACAGGGCTAATTAGTCAATCTCAAGAAGTCTTTTGCTTTGGTGAAATTTTATTGAAGTATCCAACAATATGGTCTTAAAACTTTTCAAGGTAAGGTATTGAAATGAATGACAATTGGAAGGGGAACTACAACATCAAGGAAGCATCATGTTGTACCCTCTTCTTTATATGTTAATACAATTATATGTTCGTTTCGCATAATTATTGTCTATCTATTTGGAAAATTTTATTACACATTTCCTTAATCACATGTATAAGTTTCATCAAATAATTTTTGGATTATATGTGCTTTAATGGTTTATTTCTTTTTGTTGTCTACGGGTATTTTCTTCGGGAGATTTGAGGACAAATATAGGAGCTACAATATTTCAAACAATTAGTGAGGACAACCTTAGATAAAAGGTATATTTCATATTACTCACATTTTCATTAATTATTTCATTGTGTTAATTTTAAGGAAAGTTGGATGCTCTTTCTCTTGAAAAGTGTGAAACAAGAAATGCTAAATTTAGAATGTGCTAAAAATAGACCTGCTAAAAATAGCATGTCTAAAAATTGCAGTTTGGCCAATGAGGTCATTGGCCACATTGGGTGAGAGGTGAAACTACTAAAAATAGAAATTTCTTAAAATAACATTTCTGGGTCCCTTCCTATTTATAGTAGTCCCTAGTCTATATATTGGAAGTAAAATTAATTTTGATCTTAATAGCAGTTGGAAATATTAATTAATTAATTCAGTTGAGTTAATTAGTTAAGAAAATTCAAATTTGAAGTCTTTTGAGCATGCACATGAGTTGTCCCACTGATTGAGGAATTTATCCTTAATTTCCTCCACTGATTGAGGGAATAAGTATGAGTTCTATAATGAGAGGATCAGTTGACTTAGTTTTACTTAGTCACATCGAGTTAGATTATTTTAACAAGTTGTTAAAATAATGAAATATAGTTTGTTAATGCTTGCATGCATGTGGCAACTATTATTTCAGATAACTGAGCATTCCCTCGTGGATAACTGATGCATGTCAGTTTAGACAGAGACCCAGTTGAGATTAGATGAGGGACAGTGTAATATCAGATGCTTGGATATTTCTAGTAAGTATTCCTTGCATGGAGAAGGATCTATTTACAAGGGAAATACTTAATATAGGAGAATGGAGGACCTATAGCCTATATAATGAGGCCTATGTAGTCCATGATTTTCATCTTCTGCTTGAAGATCATCAGGCTCTTCTCATTATAGAGAGAGCAAGATAGCTATTGAGCTTATTCTTTTTGTATGTTGTTGAGGATCTACACTTGATTGATAATACATGGTTGGGGTTTTATGTTGGTGATTTCCTCTAGATATATCTTGTGTTATGTGTGATTATTTCTCTTGATCAGTTATGCATGTTTCTACTTGATGTTGCTCATGAATTTGATTATGCTTCCACTTAATTTTTTGTAGAAGTAGAGCAAGTATTATGTTTTAGGACATTGCATATATCGGTTTGTTCTACAGGTGAAATTTCCACATGGTATCGGAGCACAAGTGATCAAGGAGAGAACAATATACTGAGAGGAGATTTCAAAGTTTTGAGTTTTGGGCTGAGATTTGCAGAGTAGATATGAAAAATTTTGTACAAAATTTTCAGAAAGAAATAGCAGATTTGGATTCCTTGTGGAAAAAAATGCAAAAAAAAAAAATGGCTAAATCGGAGTTCGGATGAGGGAGATATCGCTGATTTAAAATCAACTCTTTTTCTAGAAAATGTCATGACAGCAGGAAAGTGGAAATAGATTGGTGTGCTAGCCAAGAACCTTTATGCACTTGAGGTACAAGTTGCATGCAAAGCCTTGAGGAGCAAGGCAAAGGTTAGATACTTGGTGGTTGAGAGGCATGGTATATTACCTTTCAACATCCAGAGCCAGAAGAAGTCTTAAACGATTGTGGAGGAGTCACGATTGGTGCAACAGCTTTAGAAGGTTGTGAAGCAGCCACAACAAGGGAAGCTGAGTGGAGATCAAGGAGAGACATCTACTCATGGAGAGACCTCTAGTAGGGGGAAACTTCAAGCTAGGTAGGCTGAGGGATCACATGCAACCATACCTCTAGGCAGGAGGTGGGGCGATATAGAGTGATCATCCCAAGGAGGACTGGCAGGACCGTTGAGGTACCGAACCTCTTTGACTCGAATTTGCTACAGGAGCCCCGATGTGGAGTAGCAGGAACTAACTAATTGGGTAGAGAGAGATGTGGATGGAGCAGCAGAGAGAGCGATAGTGCAGGGAATCCCAGGACAGCGCATAGCTAGCAGGTTGCAGCAATGTGAGAGGTACACATGTTTTGCACAATGCTAGGTGGCACAGAGAGGTGTGCAATGGTGTGAGATGCATGGAGATATTGTAGTAGCGCAGATGTTAGAGAGGGAGCACTTGTCAATAGCAAGTAGAGCTTCAACATTAGAGTATGTTCCTAGCCCAACAGAGTGGTCAGTTGGGAGTGATTTTGTTCCAAGTGTTATTGGAGCAAGTGGATCGGGTAGGTGTGTTGCATGCAGAACATTCCAAAGTTACAGGATCGGGTTCGAGAGAAAGCCTTTCTTGTTGAGAGGGAGTGTTGAAAAGTTTCCAACAAGAAATGCTAAATTTAGAATGTGCTAAAAATAGACCTGCTAAAAATAGCATGTCTAAAAATAGTAGTTTGGCTAGTGAGGTCATTGGCCACATTGGGTGAGAGGTGAAACTGCTAAAAGTAGAAAGTTTTGAAAATAGCATTTCTAGGTCCCTTCCTATTTGTAGCAGTCCCTAGTCTATCTATTGGAAGTAAAAATAATTTTGATCTTAACAATAGTTGGAAATATTAATTAATTAATTCATTTGAGTTAATTAGTTAAGGAAATTTGAATTTGAAGTCTTTATGAGCATGCACATGAGTTGTCCCACTGATTGAGGAATTTATCCTTAATTTCCTCTACTGATTGAGGGAATAAGTATGAGTTCTATAATGAGAGGATCAGTTGACTTAGTTTTACTTAGTCAAGTCCAGTTAGATTATTTTAACAAGTTGTTAAAATAATGAAATATAGTTTGTTAATGCTTGCATGCATGTGACAACTATTATTTCAGATAACCAAGCATTGCCTCATGGATAACTGATGCATGTCAGTTGAAACAGAGACCCAGTTGAGATCAGATGAGTGACAATGTACTATCAGATGCTTGGATATTTCTAGTAAGTATTCCTTGCATGGAGAAGGATCTATTTCCAAGAGAAATACTTAATATAGGAGATTGGAGGACTTGTAGCCTATATAATGAGGGCTAGGTAGTCCATGATTTTCATCTTCTTATTGAAGATCATCAAGATCTTTTGATTACAGAGAGAGCAGGATAGCTATTCAGCTAATTCTTTCTGTATGTTGTTGAGGATCTACACTTGATTGATAATACATGGTTGGGGTTTTATGCTGGTGCTTTCCCCTGGATATATCTTGTGTTATGCGTGATTATTTCTCTTGATCAATTATGCATCTTTCTACTTGATGTTGCTCATGAATTCAATTATGCTGCCGCTTAATGTTTTGTAGAACTAGAACAAGTATTATGCTTTAGGATATTGCATATATCAATTTGTTCTACAGGTGAAATTTCTACACTTTTTTGTCTTTTTCTAGATCTGGGAACCAGATCCGGGGAGATCATTCTTGTATATAAGAAGGATTTGCCCTAAAACATATGTATGCATTGATTTCTTGTCTCGCTATTGTTTTCTTTCTATCTCGATTGTAGGTCTAAATATTAGGAGCAACGGAAGAGGAAGGGGTTCTAGGATCTACTTCAACTGATGAACTACCAAGTACGTCATCCACTTTGTAGATATTAGATTGTCTTGATTACATGTTTTCTTGGGCATGTACGTTGACTTTCTTTCATTCACTCTACTAAGGTTTCTAACCCTAACATTAGGGGCAATTTTCCTTCAATAAAACTTGTGACTCTCCTAGGGAGAAACTCCATATAATTTCTCTTAGAGGGTTGTTTAGAAATTTTAGGGTCTTTTTATTATTCTATTTGTTATTTATTAATCATTACAATTTACTTCAGTGTTTTGTATTGCCTCGTCTTTCAGATTTTCACTTTCCACTTTTTATTTTTCTATTTATAGTACGGATATGGAACCTTCTTTGAACACAGTCGTGTATATGCATGGGTTGGTTTAGGTACAATCATGTATGTATGTGCTTTGATTCACGAATAATTGTGTCTCCCTCCTAAAAGTGACAAACGTATTCACTTTTGGGCCTATTAAAGGGATTTATAGGAAGTGTTTGTGCCTTGTTGGTGTTTTTTTGCATGAGAAGTTGACAATTGTATAAAGAGAACTTCTTCAGATTTTGGTCTTTGGTTATAAAAGTTTCTTGTGTAGAAACCTAGGTTTTGGGCCTTTGGTGGCCCTTAGGGCTTTGATTCCTTCCTTAGGTTTCTTTTTTCATTTCTAGTGGATTTGGATATGCTTTTACACAATTTCTCCTCTAGTCATTATTTTTTGAGATGTTGGTAAGGAATCATCTCGTATTGTTTGTTTACCTCATTGTTAGATTGACTTCTATCTCTCAATTTTTTTTTTCTTTTGGTGTTGTTTCTTTTACAACATAACAAAAGAGAAAAATGTCCTATTTCTTTTTATAAAAGTTGAATTAAATAGAAAAAAGAAACTTAGTAATAATTTTTCATTTCATTGCATTCAAAAGTGCATTAGGAACTCTTTTGTGCTTATTTATATGCATTAGGGATTATTTGGTTTGATTTTGTGCATTCTTGGCATTTTCCTTGCATTGGTGGTTTAACTTTTTCTTAACCTCTATATTGTTAGTCATAGTATTTCATTTATTACATCTTGGTTGCATTGATTACATCTTGTTGCAATTCTTTAATTTTTCTTTTCCTTAGTTGCATTAAGGAAGTTGCATTGCATAATGAGTTGAATCATATTATGATATCATTGATTTCAAAAGCTTGAAAAATTTGTATTTATTTCCATTGAAAAAAAAAGGAAAAGAAAATTTGTATTGTCATTCATAGAACTTTCATTTTTGAAGAAAGATGAATCATTTCGTTTGAAGAAAGAACAACTTGTGCATGCATAGAGTTAGAATTTGTTTACCCTGATTTCCATCTGTTAGGTATAAAACATCATAAGTTGCACTTCCATTAGTTTAAGTAAATAAATATCTAATTAAAAGAAATGTTTAATTTAAATATACTAGACTTTTCTCTTTGTCATATCAAACTAACTAGTGTATGTCAATTTAATGCCATGGAATAGGTGTGGACAATTACCTCTCCAAGCCGCTCAAAATAAACCATAAGAATTGAATAATGAGTGAAAACTTGTCATGTATCTACTAAGAAGCACCGTGAATACCTAAATTTACACCACAAAAAAAATGATTATACTCCTTTATCAACATATTCTTATACTTTCTCCACTACTAAAGAGTGAAAACCTTTGCATTATCACCAACTCAGGTATATTAATATGGTATATGTTGTAATTTATCAACTCCATAATGTTTACTCTACAAACATTGTTTATTTATCTAGCCATAATAGTTGGATTTATCCTTATCTTGAATTATGTGATTCTTTTACACTAGTGGAGGTTTACTCAATACATTTATTTGTGGTACTTAATATTTGGATACAAAATTTATTTTATTTATATGATGTATATTGGGGCACTATAGCCATTTCTAGGAATTAGTCCCTACCCATATTGTATATCCCTTGTAATATTGATTACTTTATCTTTAATTGTTATAAAAAATGTTATTTTGTAACCCATGGTGCCTTTCCAGTGTTATAGCGGGTCTCGATTGTCTTGAAGACCATATGAGATTGGCCACATGGCCTAGCGTACTTGTGACAACGCACCCTAGACACATGAATGAAAATAAATAAAAAATGTGGATTAAACATAGATATACAATGGTGAAGATTCATTGTCAGAAAATTAGGGTAACTACTCCCTCCCCTCTATCATTTATTTAGTCATTTTCATCTAGGGTTTTCATGGATAGTGCTTTGGAACAAATTAATGGTTTCTTTCCTTTCTAACATTTTTCTCAATAACGATGGTGTTCTTATGGTAACTCTCTACTTTAACGGAGGGTTTTATCCTCCCCTTGCTACTAATGTTGAGACTAGTGTGGCTTAGTGATGACGACATTATCTATGCCATAGGTATCATCCTTTTTTTTAATATTTTCCTTTGTTATTACTTCCATTTTACTTTTTGTAGGATTTCATTATCAAGTGGCTAATTTACTTTTTTTTTGCAACTTGTAGGCCCAAAATTATGGATATCTCCCCTCTTGTTTCCTTAATTATGCATAGGGAATTCTTCCCTTTTCTCTTTAGTTCCCATCTGTAGATTATATATATATATATATGTGTGTTGTGTTGTGTTTTTATATACGTCTCTTGGTTGTGGTTGGTGTTACGATGTCTCTTTCTTTTAGTCTTCTCAAGCGGCTCAAGTAATTATCGAGGAATTTGTTCCATTTTCCCTCATTTTCCTTCTCCACGTATTTTCCATTTATTTTTTTGGTTGAAGTTTCTCGATAATGATAAATAAGAAAAATTGTTGTGGTGATGCCATAGGAGTCAAATATTTTTTCTACTATCAATTTTTTTTCCAGGTAATGTCACTTGGTTCTTGGCTACAACTTTATTTCTCCAAGGGGACTCAGGTAATCATCTAGGAATTTGTTCCATTTTACCTCATTTTCCTTGTCCACGTATTTTTCATTTATTTTTTTAGTTGAAGTTTATCAATAAGGATAAATAAGAAAAATCGTTGTGGTGTTGCCATAGTAGTGAAATATTTTTTCCACTGTCAATTTATTTCCAGGTAAAAATTTGTCCCTTGTTCTGCTTATTGATTTATTTACTATTTTTGGGTTTTCCCTCCTATCTATTGCTACTAACAAAAGTTAGTTTTCTATGCATATAGCAAATTTTCTCAAAATCGATGTTATGGAGTTCAACAGGAGAAAGGGATTTTTCAAGGGTTTTTAATTTCTAGCTTATCTCAACTACCCAATTCTTGTTATTTATGTGATTTATTTTTTTCACTCGAAGAAATCATGCCTGGAGTAGATCTCAAACATACATAGTCTTTCTTGGGATTCGACCAGGATACCCATGGAGGCCAAAACTCCACAGCTAACTATTGGACCACATCCTTGGGAATTCTTATTCTCTATTTTAGTTGCAAGCAAATAACATTGGAGATTAATCTAAGGCTATTTAGACCATGTAATTCCTAGCATGTTAATCCCTTCTTATTTCAATAGGTTTTTATCTAAAACCTTGATAGTCGAAACTATAGCTACTCTAGAATGTCTAAGTTTTCTATGTTATGTGCACATTTCCATATGCATGTAGCCTAGCTGAGGCTGTGAAGAACTTGGTCGTAGTTCCTAATATTTTTTGTAAAGTCTAGCTTCTTGGTTTATGGAGGAAATTTCTTCATTGATAATACTTGTTATCAAAATTTCCATTCTTCTTATATTTCTTTATCAATGACTTCTATTGATAAGTAAAATTTTCTTCAGAAATATTTTGGATCAAGGAAAGGGAAAATCTTTTTAACTTTGTTATTTTTTTTTCCCACACAAGACTTTCATTGTACCATTCTTTATGGATATATGAAGTGTATATTTATGATTTATATTCTAATGTACTTTATGTTTTTATGCATACATGTTTTCTAAATTATGTATATACAATTACCAAATTTCTTTTGCACCATCCCTTGCTGGGGAGACATCAAATGCATGACTCTTGTATTAGGGTTTCTATATTAAACCCCAAAAGGCCTCTTATTCAATAAATGAGGACTACATGCAATAACAATTTAGCATGAAAAATTTGTTTCACTTCCAACACACAACCATGCTAGCCCTATTTCTATTCATTTACATGAATTATTTTCATTGTATACTCTATGGCCCTTTTCATAATATAGTGGACACTGCTAAGATTGCATGTTAAGGTTTTTTTTTTTATATATTTAAATGTATCATGCCATTTCTCTTAAGTATGTACATGGTAAAATGACCCCCGTTGCAGCTAAGAAAATTTGATATTGGACTTCTTGTCTTAGGTTTCCTCATCAATTTTTCCTCAGGGGTTCATCAAATTAGGACTGCAACGATCAAGAAAATGCACTATATTTTTTCTTTGGTGCTATTTTATCTCCGGTAACCCTATATAAACATATGCACGTCTTTTCTCTAATTTAAATTGTACCTAGAAATGATTTTTCTATATTATTAAAAATCACCTTAACATGATTAAACTTGCAACTGGAATAAATCATTCGCTCATAAAATATTTGCTCAATATTATATCTGTACTCAACCTTAATAATGAACTTGTTAATATAAGAATAACTTAGAAACGTAGATTAAATAAAAGATATTAATCACTAGTTCATATACGTATCTAAGTATTGAGAAATATAAAATAAGCAACCATGAACCACCCAACCAATGAACCACTACCTTAATAGCTCCCCCTCGGCCTAAAGTTGTCTTTCTTGTTAGGAAATTTATTGATATTCTTAAAACTCTTCCTCCTTAGACTCCTAGTAGTGCTCTACTAGAACTGATTCTTCCAAGACTAGTGTTTCCCTCTCACTGTTAACTCTTGTTTTCGATTTCCATTTTCTCCCATAATCTATCTTCCTATTTTCCACTGCACGACCTCTCTCTCCTATCATGATAATTATAGTGGCATGAAACATTTTGAAGATGAAGTGTTTCCTTTCTTTACTATTATAATTTTCACTTCAAAACTATCCTTTCTTGGGATGCAACTCATTCATAATTGCTTCATGACAACTAGGAGCTTGATTACTCATGTGGTGGATCCTCTTATATTTTGAAATAAAAAATAGGTGGAGAAGACTATTTCATTAATAATAATATATTAATAATTATATATGTGAGGGAAATTCTATTTTGGCCCCACAACCAACATTTCCTCAATATTTACAAATGAATATAAATAGTAATGTTTGCAAAAGAAATTGCACCAAGGGTATCACTTCTCGCCACCCTTGAATCAGACTTTGTACTCAATGTTTCTTCTATCTTTATCATTTTTGAACAGTGAAGGAAATTCTTATCGCATTTTAATTCCATTTCCCAGGTTGTCGCCTCATGGCTGATAGGATTCAGTAGCACCTTAACCTAGCGATAGTTCAATTCCAGAGCAAATCTAACTTTTGTTTCAAATTTGTGTTCAATTCTAGCATGTATTCCCACATGTTAAGTAGACATTGTCAATTTTCATTCATGCACCCAACAAGGGAACCATCATAGTAGAAAGATGAGATAAGAAGTTAAAACCTTATACCTATGATGGTTAGGGAGTCGCAGGTTTTGAAGGAGGTCTTGCCTGAGCAGGTCAACTCAGATTCTCTTAGAAGTGGGATAACTAGATAATGCTTAGAAATAGATTTCCAATAGTACCTAATTTCAGCAAATGGTCTTTTAGATAGAAATTTATTAATGATCAAAGTTAGGTAGCCCAAAATTGAAAGCTGCAGAAATAAATATGGAGTGGGGTCATGGTGGTGACCAAGTTTAGTAGTGAGACAATGTTGGTGGAGATTTTAAGTGGAGCAGTTAAGTGGTGGAGTAAGCTTAGCCTTGCATGGAAACTCCACATAGTAGTGTAGAAGACACATTTTAAATATGCAGAGTTTTGAAGTGAGAGGTCCCCACTTGACAGTTAATTTTACAAAGGCTCGCTGAGAAGAATTTTAAGAAGAACAAGAGGTGAGGCCCGAGATGATTCTTGGTTAGGAAATGCGAGGCAAGGAGAGATGTAGAAAGTGGAAAAAGGCCAAGTCCCTTATAAAAATTTGAAAATGAATTCAATTAAAAACATAAGTCTTGGTGTTAGGGTCCCATAAATATAGTAGTCATGTATAATTAATAAGTTATTCGTCCCACTCGGATATTGTGAAAAGTTATTTTTAATTTTACATTTCTTTAGATCATAAAAGAAAATGAAAAAAGAAAAGGCATAAAAACAAAATAATTGAAAAAATCTAAAAAAAAAGTAGAAAAAGAAAAAGGAAAATAAAGGGGAATAAAAAATATGTATATATGGAATAAAAGAATGTTAGGTCCCTATAATACTAGTGATTGACCCATTACTATTGTATTTGTATCCCTTATTAATATTGTTGTGCCCCTATTGTCCCCATATTTTTATTATTGTGCCCCAGATAATTCCTCCATTGTTATTTTTGTGGCTTTATATTATTATTAGGTCGATTGGGTTATATTGTGACTCCTTAGACTCCTATATATAGAAAGGAGGTTTTGTCATTTGAATCATCCCAGAATTGTTCATTTATGTAATGTAAAGGAGGTTGCCCCTCAAAGAGGCTGAATTCTAAGGCGTTGATCTATCTTTTCTATCTTTTCTTTAAGCTGGTTTCATAACATTTGGTATCAGAAGCTTTGGATTCTAGGGTTTCGCTGCTCCAAATAGGTCATCGTGGCATTTTCGCTATAACTTTTTTTCTGCGACGTTTCAAAAGCTAAAAAAAAAAAAACCCATTTGAGAAGACATCGCACGGAACCTTAGATCCAAATTTCAAAGCTTTGCACGCTATATTTGTGGAGATATCATATGAGGAAGTTGGTCTTTTTGTAGACTCCTGAATTACATTCCAAATAGGTGACCTGGGGAAAATCGTCATAACTTTCTCTCTGAACATCGAATTGAAATTACGTAAGAAGGTGAAGAAAGAGGACGAATTGTAATTTCTTGTGTATATTTTTTAGAGCGAAAGGTCGAAACAGTGACTCGAGGTGCATCGTACAAGTTCGCTCTACTGAACTAGTCTATAATCAGGTCACTGTGGGAGATTTCACAGAACTCTTACTTGGAGAATCCAATTTGGATCACACTGGTGGCATTGGAGAGAGGACACAAAGGGCTACTGCAAGTCACAATTTCAAACTGGATTATCTAAAAGTATAGAGATACATCAGAGGCAATATCGAGCTCCTACATAGTGAAAAAATGTGTGTAATTTCTTTTAAATTTTTGCCTAAGGTTGGTTTGAAAATTTATTTTGAAGGAATTCAAAGGGCTAGTAGAGCATTATTATTGGTAACTGATGCCCCGCGGAAAGAAAATGCAAACACCTAGTAAGCAACCTGGAAGCTCTAGCATGACTCATGAATAAGAGGAATAAATGCTACATGATATATCAAAATTACAAGAACAAGTGCAACAAGTGTCACTTGCACAAAAAGCAACAAAATCTAAGATGGATGGTTTAAGGAAAGATGTAGAAGCTAATATGGATGGCTTAAAGAAATGTGTAGAAGCTAAGATGGATTGTTTAAAGAAAGGCATAGAAGCTAAGATGGATGGCATGGAAGCTAAGAGGAATAGCATGGATGCTAAAATTGATGGCATGGATGATAAGATGGAAGAATTAAAGATAAATATGAATAAGTTTCTACACGAAATGGTCACTAATGGTGAAAGGGTACTAAAGGAAACTCATGATGAGAACAAAAGAAATGTTAAGCATGATTCCATAGACTCTAATGTTGGATCGAAGACCCACCATTTTCCAAAAATCGATATGAGGAAGTTTGATGGCAAGGATCCTGCAACATGGATATTACAAGTGGAGCAATTTTTCGATCTCAATAATGTGCAAAACACACAAAAGGTATGTATTGAAAATTTATATTTGGAACCAAGTTAGTTTGTATGGTATCAATGGCTTTTCTCTCGTAAACAAATTATCACTTGGGAAATTTTTACGGAAGAATTGACAGCACATTATGAGGATACAAAAAAAAACACTTTTTTTAGCCAGTTGATAAGCCTCAAACAAAAGGGTTCAATAATGGAGCACATTGAGGAGTTCCAAAAGTTGAACATAAGGGTAAAAAATATTCCAGAGGAGCATAGGATTGATGTGTTCATAGGGACCTTAAAGGATAATATCCAACATGATGTTCACCTTCGGGAACCTGGTTCATTAGCGAAGGCATTCAGGTTAGCAAGAAAAATGGAAAACAAAATTATGGCAACCAGGAAGCATACTAGTCACAACTATAAAGATGGAAGTGTTGTTAGCCCCAGCCTTCCACAACCTAGAAGGTTGACACCACAACAATTGGAAGAAAAAAGAGCAAAAAGTCTTTGTTGCAGTTGTGATAGAAAATACACTAAAGGTCACAAGTGTGCTGAAAAGAAATTATTCTACATAGATTGTGAAGAGGAAGAATAAAAGGAGCAAGAAAGGTGAAAAGAAGAGGATATACTATAGGAAAAAAGCCTAGATAAAGAAGAAATGAATCTGACCATATCTTGTAATGCATTGGTTAGAATTACCACTCCTCAAACCATCAAGATAGAAGGATAAATCAAGAATAAAAAGGTAATAGTGTTGATTGATTCGGGAAGCACCCACAATTTTATTCATTGTAAGGTAGCAAAAGAATGTAATTTCTTCCTATATCCAGCACGAGAGTGTCAAGTGATGATTGCAAATGGAAGAATCATAAATTTCTCTGGAAAGTGCCATAATATTAAGCTATCCATTGGAGAATATGTATTGACTAGCCCAATGCTTTCCATTCCAATGGGAGGTGTTTATGTTGTACTAGGAGTCCAATGGTTACAATCCTTGGGTACAATAGCTTTTAATTTTCAAGAAATTTTCATGAAATGTTCTATGGAAGGAAAGGAAGTTGAATTAAGGGGTATTGCAAGGAAACGAGGAAAGAAAATAAGCTCTAACGGTATAACAAAGCTTCTAAAAAAGGAACAAAAAAGTGTAATTGCACAATTATTTTCGCTAGATGTTTCCACATTGGAATCATATATTTCTCAGGATCTCCAAAATGTCCTGGACAATCATTCCAAGGTATTTGAGACTCCTAAAGGTCTCCCACCTATTAGTGATCATGATCATTCTATTCATCTGATTCCGGGAAGTGTTCCTCCAAACATCAGGCTGTACAGATATCCCTATGCCCAAAAGAGTGAAATTGAATGTGTGGTTGCAGAAATGCTAGAGGCTGGTATAATTCAACCTAGTCAAATTCTTTCTCTGCTCCAGTAGTATTGGTGCACAAGAAGGATGGATCATGGCACATGTTTCCGGATTATAGGGAGCTCAACATGCTCACTATTAAAGATAAGTTTCCCATTCCTATCATTGATGAATTACTGGTTGAATTGCATGGATCAATTTACTTCACGAAGTTGGATCTTCGTTCAGGATATCATCAAATCAGAATGAAAACTGAAGACATTTCAAAAACAACATTTAGAACTCCTGAGGGTCATTATGAATTTTTGGTCATGCCTTTTGGCCTTACCAATGCACCTTCTACATTTCAAGGTTTGATAAATTCCATTTTCAAACCCTTCCTTAGAAAATTTGTGTTAGTATTTTTTGATGATATACTAATCTACAACAAGTGTTGGAAGGATCATGTTGAACATGTTGATAGGATGCTATAACTATTGGAGGAGAAACAATTATATGCAAAAAGATCCAAATGTTTCGTTGGAGTACAAGAGGTGGAATATCTGGGTCATATTGTGAAGGAGTTAAGGTAGACCCTAGCAAAATTAAAGCCATTAAGGAGTAAAAAATCCCCACATCCATAAAGCATCTGCGAGGATTTCTCGGGTTGGGAGGGTATTATTGCAAGTCTGTTAAGGATTATGGGACAATAGCAGCACCTCTAACAACATTATTGAAGAAAGATGCATTTTCATGGACTCGAGAAGCAACAAAGGCCTTCGAACATCTTAAAGAGGCAATGTGCCAAGCACCGACCTTAGCTACACCAAATTTCACAAAAACCTTTATTATGGGATGTGATGCTTCAGGAAATGGAATTGGTGCCATTTTAATGCAAGATGAAAGACCCATTTCTTTTGAAAGTCGTCCAATCAAGGGAAAGCTTTTACACAAAGCTATTTATGAGAAGCAAATGTTGGCAATACTACATGCACTTAAGAAATGGCGACCCTACCTAATGGGAAGACA
>APFE031707675.1:0-20484 GCA_000404065.3 Pinus taeda | reverse complement strand
TGATTAACATTTCTTTTGTTTTCATCATGAGTTTCCTTTACTACCCTTTCACCATTAGTGACCATTTCTTGTAGCAATGTATTCAAATTTATCTTCAATTCTTCCATCTTATCATCCATGTCATCCATCTTAGCATCCATGCCATTCATCTTAGCTTCCATGCCATCCATCTTAGCTTCCACAACATACATCGTAGCTTCTAAATCTTTCTTTAAACCATCCATATTAGATTCTGTTACTTTTTGTGCAAGAGACATTTGTTGCACTTGGTCTCGTAATTTTGATATATCATGTTGCATTTCTTCCTCTTCTTCATGAGTCATGCTAGAGCTTTCAGGTTGCTTACTAGGTGTTTGAATTTTATTTCCTCGGGGCATCAACTACCAGTAATAATGTTGTACTATTCCCTTTGAATTCCTTCAAACTAATTTTTCAAACCAAGCTTATGCAAAAATTAAAAAAAACTACACACCTTTTTTCACTTTGTAGGAGCTCGATATTGAATCTGATGTATCTCTATAATTTCGGATCATCCAATTTTGAATTTGTGATTTGTAGTAGCCCTCTATGTCCCCTTACCACTGCCACTAGTCTGATCGAATTTCGATTCTCCAAAAAAGGGTTATGCACAATCTCCCAAGATGTTATAGAACTTTTCAGAAGAGCGAACTTGTATGAAGTGCCATGTGTCACTGTTTTGACCTTCAAATCTAAAAAAGATATACATGAAACTAAATTATATCCTCTTTCTATAAATTCTTACAAAATGCCAATCTGAATCTCAAAACAAATGTTATGATGATTTTCCTTAGGTCACCTGTTTGGAATGAAATTCTAGACTCTGCAAAAAGGCCAACTTCCTGAGATCATATATCCACAAATATAGTGTAAAAAGCTTCGAAATTTGGACCCAAGGTTCATAATAATTTCTTCCCAAATGGGTTTTTTGTTTTAATATTTGAAACATCGCACAAAAAAGGTTATAGTGCAAATTCCATGATGACCTGTTTGGAGCAGCAAAACCCTAGAATCCAAAGCTCTGATACCAAATGTTATGAAACCAGCTCACAAAAAGATAGAAAAGAGAGATAAACGCCTTATAATTTAGCCTCTTCGAGGGGGCAACCTCCTTTGCATTACATAAATGAACAATTCTTGGATGATTAAAATGACAAAACCTCCTTTCTATATATAGGAGTCTAGTGGGTCACAATATAACCAAGTCGATCTAACAATAATAATATAAAGACACAAAAATAACAATAGAGGTATTATATGGGGGATATCAATAACAATATGGGGACAATATGGGTACACCAATATTAATAAGGGATACAACTACAATTATGGGGGATTCACTAGTATTATAGGGATCTAACAGTGTGGTTATGGATATTGTAGTGGTTGATATACCTCCCAAATATGGAATGTTTTTATCAAGATATTGGGGGCAAATTTATGGTGCACCTTACAAATGGAAATGAAATATGCAACTATTACTATCTTTGGTCAACAAACATGGTTGTATAGGGAAGCGTTAATGAAATATATGGTAAGAAACCAAGACAAAACTAATAACTACACAATTTATTTGTTTCATTCAGACATGGTTTTTTTCATTCTATACAATGATATATGTGTAGAAGGAGTGTGAGATTGGAAAGTAAATGAAGCAAAATAGAGGATGTGAAATCAAATATTGAAACAAAAGTTGAGGAGGATGAAGCCTTGTCAAATATGGATTTTGATGGGGCATTCAATAAGGAAGGCGTGGGAGTAGGCGTTTGCGTCTTAAACTCAAAAATGGACATAGCAAAGGGATATTCTTACAAGTGCTTATTTTAGGATTGCATCTTTTGAAGAGGTCAGGAGCTAAAAGGATTTTTGTACATGGTGATTTAGAACTCATCATTAATCAAACTAAAGATGAGTACTCATTTATACATCCTAGGTTAAGGGCCTACAAAAATGTTGTCATAGATTTTTTGTAGTGTTTTCTAGAGTATCAGTTGTCTCTGATTCCTAAGAGTCAAAATATATTAGTTGATGACTGGTTATCTCAGCCAGTACATGTAAGGATCTTTTCCATCCCAATAAAAAATACGAGATTGAATTGAATCATAGATCGACTCTCGCTGATAATATTGGATATTGAGAAGTGTTTGGCAGTGATAAACAGGTAGAAACATTTTTGTAGTCAATGGAAGAATTTGAGAATGTACAAATTAGTACAAATAATAGTGTAGATAAGGATACAAATGAAATAGTGTTGAACTAGATCAGTGAGGATCTAAAAGAACTTGAAATCCTACAATTGAAAGATAATGTGTTACCAAGAGGTTTGCCGCCACTAGAAGAACTATTTGATTTTAATGATGTGGCTCAAAAGCCCAAGATAGAACTTGTAGGAGACAAAGTTGAGGACCATAATATAGGTACTAAAAATAATCCAAAGATTGTAAAGGTTTCCAATTCTTTACCTCCTGAAGAAAAATAGAAGTACATTTATTTATTGAAAGAATATTCTGATGTGTTTTCATGGGCATATGAAGATATAAAGGAATATGATACCAACATTATTTAGCATACTATTCCCATCAAAGAGGACCATAAACCTTTCAATATAAATTGAGGGTGAATCGAGTTATGTTAACCTTAATAGAAAAAGAGGTTAGAAAACATTTTGATGAAAAAATAATTGTACCTTTGAGGTTTTCAAAACGGCCATCAAATCTGGTGCCAGTGAGGAAAAAGACAAGGGAAATAATACTATGTGTAGATTTCATAAACCTAAACAACGTTTCTCTCAGGATAACTACCCTTTACCAAATATGGACCATAATTTACAAAAGGTAGTTGGTTCTAGCAGCATTTCTTTTCTTGACGGTTTTTTAGGTTACAACCAAATTCTTGTGCATCCAGATGGTCAGCACAAAACAACTTTCACAACACCATGGGGAAACTTCATGTACGTGAAGATTCCTTTTGGGCTTATGAATGTGGGAGCCACTTTCCAAAGGGAAATGGATATTTCTTTTGCAGATGAGAAGGATATATTTATTAAGATATATCTAGATGACATCATTGTGTTCTCCAAAATGGATGAGGATCATTTTTTTAATTTAAGAATAGTTTTTGAGAAATGTAGGAAATATGGAATTTCCTTGAATCCCAAGAAATATTTATTTGGTTTAGAAGAAGGTAAACTACTTGGTCAGATAATTTCAAAAGATGGTATCAAAATTGATCCAAGTAGAATTGAATCTATTATGAAAATTGATCCAACAAGGAACAAAAAGGAAGTGCAATCTTTTATTGGTAGAATACATTTTCTAAGAAGGTTTATTCCAAATTCAGCTGACATTTGAAGAGATATTACAAACATGTTGAACAAGGACAATAACATGAAATGGAATGTTGAAGCCAAAAGACCATTTAGTGATGTGAAGATAGCCTTGACTTTTGATCCCATTCTAATTAGCCCAGATTACACTAAAGATTTCTTTAGTTTTTCTTTTGCTTCAAAACATGTTATTGCAGTAGTATTATTATAGAAAATCAAGGAGGGACATGAGGAACCTATAGCATTTTTCAATACAGCTTTAAGAGATGCTTCGTTGAACTATAATATCATATAAAAGCAACCTTTTGCTTTAGTAAAGGCCTTGAAATATTTTAAAGTGTATGTATTACATTCTCACATAATCACTTATGTTCCAAGTGTAGTAGTAAAGGACATCCTCACACAGCCTGATCCAAATGGAAAAAGAGGTAAATCGATAATAGCAATTTTGGAGTATGATTAAGGATTAGCTAAATTAATGGCCGAGTCATACTTTCATGCACTATACATCAATTTTGTAGCTTCTCTTGATGGACAATAGGATCTGGAGATTGCACATGTATCAAAATTTTGTTACTTCTCCCTGGTATGTAGATATTGTGTATGTTTCATAGAATTTACAAGCTCTGCTTGGTTTGACAAAAGACAAGGCAAGATTTCTCAAACTGAAAGCTCTAGTGTTTTGCATTTTAGATCAATATTGGTATTGGAAGGATGTTGGAGGTATTTTATTAAATTGTTTATTGAAGGATGAAGCAGATAAGATCATGGAGGAATTTCATCAAGGTGACTGCGAAGGAAATCGTTACCGGACAACCACAACAAACAAAATCTTGAGAGTTGTTGTTTACTAGCCTACTTTATTCATTGACATTCATAAAAAAGTTTCAACTTGTCATCAACGTCATATTTTTGAAGGCAAGAAAAACTCTTACCTTTACCTTTAAAACCTATCTCAGTGGAGGTTCCTTTCCAGCAGTGGTCTTTATATTTTATAGGAGAAATTCATCCAAGTTCTTCAGCTCAACACAAGTGAATCACTCTAGCAACAAACTACTTCACCAAATGTATAGAAGAAATCCTAAGTAGGCAAGCTACATATTCTGTAATCATATAAGTCATTGAAGGTGATATTCTCTCCATGTTTGGATGTCCCCACAAAATGATCACAAATAATGATGCTACTTTCAAATCTAAAAGGATGATTTAGTTCTGCAACAAATATCATATAGTATTAGGAAATTCTACTACCTACTATCCTCAAGGAAATGGGTTAGCAAAATGTTCCAATCAGAGTCTAATCAACATCATTAAAACGTTACAACAAGAAAACAAGATATCCTGGCATAAGAAATTGATAAATTCTTTATGGGTTGATAGGATAAGCACAAAGAAGTCAATTGGTTTGTAACCTTTCCAATTGGTTTATGGAATAGATGCGATTTTTCTTGCTTCCCTAGGAATTCTAGTACTTAAATTGTTGCAGGAAATAGAAGCAAAACCTAATTATGGCTAAAGAAGAATCAACCAAAGAATACATTTGCAGCAGACCAGAGAAGAAGTCTACAACAATACACAGGTGATTGAAGATAAAATCAAGAGAATTCATGACATAAGAGTAAAATAAAATGATTTCCACCTAAATGACCTTGTTTTAAAGTGGGATGTCAAAATTGAGGAGAAAGGAAAACATGGAAAGTTTGATAGTTTATGGAAAGGACCTTACAAGATTGAAGTTATCCATGAACCAATTCATTTCTACTAGAGGATCTGACTGGAGAAACACTATTAGGAGGACCTGTTAATGCCAAGTTGCTAAAACAATACTTCACCTAAGTTTAGGTGATCACAAAATACATCACTTTATATATCATTTTATTATTCCAATTAATGCAAGTGGGGGAGGCTATCATCTGAAATTGAAGCCTCAAGTGAAGGCCCTATGTTTCAGACGAATTGCTTCTATATCGATGATTTTAAATTTACAGAGGTTACTCTTAGTTTTGATTATGAAATAATTAACCAATGGAGAAGGCTACTGATCTATGGTGCTCTTGACACCTCACAGGGAGGATGAAGTTCATGTTGGAGCCAGTGTTAGGGTCATATAAATATAAGAGTAATTAATAAGTTATTCATCCCACTAGGATATCATAAAAAGTTATTTTTCATTTTACATTTATTTAGCTTATAAAAGAAAAATAGAAAAAGTGAATAAAGAAAAAGAAAAATAAAGGGGAAAAATGTGTATATGTGAAATAAAAGAATAAAAACCCATATGTCGTGCCAATGAAAATGTCGCCTTGACCTCTCAATAAAGTTTGAATTAAATATTTATTTTTCATAAAATTTAGGTTTATATGTTTTATTGTCACATGAAATGATAGTTTTTCATGTTGTGATAACTCTCACACATGAATCTATGCTGGCAATGACCCCTACCTAGATCAAACACAGAAGATAGATTTTCAAACCCCCCACACTATCAATGCTTAATGGGGAGGGATCTTGAAATGAAGGATTGTACAAACATGATCCAGGTGGATATTGGTGGCCACCTGCCAAGTCCACCTGGACCCCCACCATTGTCTTTCTCAGCATTTTCAGTTTCCTTAATTGTAGCACAACTTACTATTTTTAGCAGTTTTTCGGGTCCTGAACTTCCGGAGCCGTTTTGAGGCCCTAAACGACGTTTTTTGGGGAATCCGGGGGCAACATGGGTCCATGGATCTTTTTAATGGACCCATGTTGTCTGTTCCAACAATGATAGTGCTCGAATAGATCTTTCTAATGAGCTATTGTACGCGTCAAACGGAGATCATATGCTAAAGTTACGACCCCGGGAAGTTGATGTACCAACTTACCCCCAAACGGGGCCCACAGTTTGGCGTTTCATCTCCTAGGGTTAGGTTTTGGAATGTTAAGGGTTTTTCATTGTTTCTCAACAATAAATAGGCCTTCGAGCCTCATTGTAACACAGTTCAGAGGCATGTAGCCATCACATCTCTTCTCAGAGATAAGCTACCATCGCCCTAGCTAGTTTATTTCCATTTCTGATTGTAAGCATGTTTCAGTATTTTCCATTAATGAAATGAAGTATTATTTCCACCGCATCTTTGTGTATATGGTTATCTCGATAATTTGTTGCGTTCCTGTTTAAATCCGGATCAATACTTCTGTAATATATGGCAGTTATCTGTAGCATGCTTTCCTCCTATCTGACAAATCACGCACCATAGGGTAGGCACCACACTTGGTCCTACTTGTGCCTCCAGTATTAGTGGCATTGGCCCTCCTCTTGCAAGGTAATTCACGAACATCGGGCAGTGATCCTTGTCGTGCCCCTCTCCCTTGTATTTTATGCACCATATCTCATCATGCATCTCCGGGTGGGTTGTTCTGTCTTGTTTCAAACTCTGCATCTCCAGGCACAAGTTTTTCAACTGTGCATGAATCTAATGAACTCCCAGGTTAGGATCTTGTATCGCAGTCTCGTGCAATCTCATCATGGCCTCCAAAGCCTCAACCTGAGTGGTTAGCCTTTGTTGCGATAATGCATTCCATAGATGCGGCATTAACGATGTCACAAACCATTCGCAGTGTTTCCCATCTGTTAATGTCATGATCACTTCACGAATTGTGCACTTAATTCTTTGATCCAATTCCCACGTGGTTTCACCTGGTAGCATTGTGATTTCCTTAAACCTAATGATCAACTATGCCTCTGACTTTGGCCTGCTAAATTCTTTGTTTAGCACAACTTGGATATCTGTGATCCCTGCATTCGAATTTTCATTGGAATTCTTAATGTACCAGGTCAGTGCGCGCTCCTGCAGAGTGCTGACCAATGTTTCCTTCTTTATATTGTCCTCTGTGACACCCTATGCTTCCCATACAGCTTTTATTATTAACCAAAACTAGTTTGGATCTTCATTCCCTACTCCCTTGAACACTGGTAGCTTTATCGTGCTTGCCATATTGCTTCGCAGGGGTGGGGGAGGTGGTATGGGTGAAGACGAGGGTGAAGACAGTGAAACTGGTGGTGGTGTGGGTGGGGGTGGTATGTGTGGAATTCTTTGCCTTATCAGATTGATTTCACTTCTTGGCGAGACCTTCACGAGCTCTTCTTCACCCCCTCACAGAGGTGAAATCAAGGGGCTAGTCTCTAGTTCTATGCTACCTTTGTTTCTGTAGATTTTCCCACTTCGTGTAGCCCCAAACATCAATTTATTCGCATAACCCACTTTTCACATAGTAACATTTTAATCCAAGTGTTCAAATATTTAACATACTTACCTCACGGTCCCTTGGGGAAGCATCGTTTTGCCTTGCTATAGCTAATTAAAGTATCTACCGTGAATTTGGTGATGAATCCTCCTATGATTCGATCGAGCTAGTGATCGACAACATGCGTGATCTTCTCTTCTGATGCTTCCAGTCTACGCACCAATTCTGGAGTCCACACAATAGGTTTGTCAAGTTTACACCTTCCTTGGCTATCTTCTAGCTTCACGAACCACTTGTACAACTCAGTGGGGAAGGATGCAAAGAAAATTTCATGGATCTTTGTATACAATTAGCAATCTAACCTCTCTTCCCTTGATAGTCGCGGATTCCTATTTTCTTGCACTGCGAACTCGTGAATCTTTCTGTCCAACCAACCTTCAATTCCTTTCTTTGTCAGATTCCAGTGATACAACATAAAACATCTCTATACAAATCCTGATCCCAGCAACGGAACCATTTGTTGGCTTGTTGGGGCCTGACCCAGGTTTGGCAACAGTCCGCGAAGTGTGGACTGAGGTCTCACCTGAAGTAGTATGGGAGGGTGCTAGAACCAAGTTTCCACACCCTTGAGATGTCTGAGAAGTACAACTAGTTCTTTGTCTGTTCTTGCACGCAGGTCACTTCATGCACTTCCTGTTCCTCGCGCCCTGATACACTACCTTCATGCAACCCTAATCAGGGTTGTGTTGCGCTCTGCGTTATTTCCCAAGATCTTACTTATTTTTTAGTGTTAATTAATTACCTTCACCTACTTGAATGTCTTAAGTTATAATTAGCAATACAAAACATTCATAAACGATCGCGTAGTAAATAAACAGTATACTTGCAAATTATATCCAATCATGCATTAAACCAGGAAAATATACACATAATTATAGCAAAACTTCTCTTTATTGATTCTCCCAAATTTTACAGACTCGACCTTCCCTGCACACTCAGCTACAAGGGTCCGTGCACTTAGCTACGGACTTCTAGGCCTCTGCGCACATAGCTGCAGAGCCTTCTCCTACTCTACAACCCACAGACACCCTTTACACTGACTTAATCACTTAGACTTCTCATGTTTCTCTTCTATTCTTCTATTAGTTCTCTTACACTTAGAGCCTCACTCTATTTATACAATCCCATGGTCTGCGAACCGTGGGTAGGTCTATCCAACCAATATTACATTAAAAAAACTAGGGTGGACAATCCTATGACTCTATTATACTTTCACGCCCTGCGCTCACAATTCACAGAGATTTTACAAAAATATTTAGTCAAAACTTGGACTTTAAGCCCCAAAACATGCCTTCGGGGGATTCCATGCCCAACACCAGGTACCATTAAATTAAGATCGTGCCAGAGGATCGCAACAAGACAACCTTCGCAACAGAGTGGGGATGCTACCAGTAGACAATGATGCCATTCAGACTGAAAAATGCACCTACAATCATTTCAAGGGTTGTACTTGCATCTTTCAAAGAATTCATCCATAAATTCTTAGAAGTGTATTTTGATGACTGGACTGTGTTTGGATTGGTAAATCTCTACATTGCAAGTCTATGCCTTATGTTGGATACTTGTTGCAAATACAAATTTCTCTAAACTTGAAGAAATGTATCTTTTGCATGCCTTATGGGATATTTCTAGGCCATGTGGCTTGTAAGAAAGGACTAATGGAAGACCCTACAAAGATAGCAGTGATTGTCAATTTAGAAGCTCCAAATAATGTAAAGCAGTTGCATGTAACGTTGGACCACATCGACTACTATAGAAATTTTATTAAGGCTTATGCACAAACTACTACACCAATGGAGAAATTACTACAGAAGGATCTGTGCGACTTACAAATTCAAACAAGTTGACTAAAGACTAGCGTGGGACAAGTGAGCAAGATTCAAGTGAGCCTACAGCAAGTGAGCATGACTGTTCTAGAAACATATACGACTATGGACCTCAGAGTAATTCCATTACCAGATGGATAACTGTGTGCAGAGGTAGATGAAGAAAACACCCAACTCATGCAGATCAAGGATGTGGGTGTCAACTTAGCTGCACTGCCTATTCATACCCTCAATGCGCTTCATCAAGGGGTATCAGACGAGCTCAGGATCAAGGAGAAGAGCTTGCTATTATTTATCAGCGAGTAAAGATGAATAAGGAGAATAGTTTCACATAGAAGGCTTAGGCTCTAAAGGAAAAGGAAGAACTGGTCGCGTGAAGCTAGATCTTGGAGGCAATAATTACACAGGCATGTAAGATGCTACTAGAACTTCACATTCTAGAAGATGCAACGAAGATTCGAAATTTGGCTGCCATAATTAGAGAATCAAAGGATGAGGTTGGCTGAGTAACATTTGATTCCAAATTAAAACCTTAGGTCTTGAGTTGAAATTGAAGCCAACCACTCCACCAGAAGTTTGGGAGTAGTGCAGAGTAGCCACCAGGGAGAGCATGGCCTCTTTCGATGCAATAGTCACATGTTGCACATTTATCTTTGAGTAGGAAATGGAACTATGGATGACTCTACAAGAGGACCCCAACCAGCAAAAACTTGCCACAGATATCCAGGAGACGCAACAAAATTTTGATGAACTCAGGGAAACTATGCACACTTTGGTGTCAATCTAGCACTTCACTCACTTGATAGAAAGAAAACAACTTCAAATGCAGATTCAGGAGCTGCAAAGGAAAGAAGTTGTATTAAAGGAAAAAATATAGCCATGAGCAAAGGAAGCTAGCTATCTTAATTTGTTAGTCCAAGAGAAGTTGAAGACATTCTAGCAAACACAAAGGACAATGCACCTCGCAATGGAAGGCCCTACAATAGAGAAGCTGGTAGAGGAAGTGTAGCAGGCTATGATGTAGGAAACTACTAACTTGCAGGTGTTGAAGGTGGAGTTCAGTGACCTCTGCAATAAGATCGATGCACCAGCTGAGTGACTCGATGGCGAGTCAACCAATTTGTGTTGGGGCCTGTTGGGATGGGGTCCCTGGGGTCAATTTTGTTAAGCTTTGGGAAAACTTTGTAATATATTTTATAATGAATGTAAAGTCTCCATGAAATGTGGAAGCAGAGCGCAAAGCTAGTAGAAGTCAAAGGGGCTTAGTCCCTTAGTTGGGTAGGTGATAGAGTTGTTTTGAGACCCACCCATGGTTCACGAACCATGGTATTGTAAAGAAAACACTATAAATAGATGATTCATAGTGAGTCTAGAAAGTAACTTGAATAGAAGAATCATTGTAAGGGAAAGGTGTTAAGGTAGGAAAGGTTTGTTTCCTATACTTAGGTGAAAGGGGAAGTCTCCTACAGCTAAGTGTGAGGAGACCTTTCTAAATCCATAGGTTGAGTGCATGGGCCCCTATAGCTGAGTTCGTAGGGAGAAGAAGTTTGTAATTGAAAGCTTATACTAATAAAGACTATTTTGGGCCAAAATTGATGCATCTGTGTCTTGTTATTAATTTCTTCTAAATTTATGTATCTTCTCTTTGTGATATGTTTTATATGAATTAAGGCTCGTTTACTGTGTGAAAATAGTATATATGTAATATTTATGTGTGATAAGTACAATTAAATACCTTCATGAAGATATGCAAGTTGTTTAGATAGATTTGCAATATTTATCTATTCGAAATGATTAGTGTTGTTTGAAGGAAGATCTAAGCCATAGGAACATCAGGAAACCATCACACAGGCCTCTGGATGCAAAAACTTGGTTCTAGCATCCCCCAATACTACTTCGGGTGAGACTGCAGCTTGCGCTATGCATGTTGTTCCTGAAAGGGCTAGCAATTAGGGCTTTCTTAATTGGCACAGATAATGTTGAACTTGGGTCAGACCCCTTCAAGCCAACACAAGGGGTCACGGGATCTTAGTAGTTAATTTGTATACATCTCGATCTCATGCTCTCAACCTTCTGACTCCTCGCCTCGTTGACCTGCGTCTTTAGCGGTTAGTTTGCATAGCCCATCCCTTTCACTGTGTGCGAGGGTTTTAACTCCAAATCATATTCCTGGAGAGAAGTCATCGATTTGGGTCTCCTCTTGCCCATCTCTTGTTGGATGAAGATTGACCTAATAGTTATCTATGTTGGCGTAGTTGAGTTCTGCACCTTGTAATCTTGTACTCACGAAAGATATAGGATGTTCATCATTATTTCCATCCTTCTACTTGAGGAGGGTGGTTAAGGACGAATCCAAGGTGAAAGTGTAAAAGATAAAGTCCCTGCTAAAGTCGGGGTTGAAGAGGGAAGGGGCCTTAGCAATAGATCTCTTTATACAATCAAAAGACTCATTTTCTTCTTAGTTCCACTTCAACACTAAGTCTTTCTTGATCATGTTCTGCAATTTCTTAACAATTTGGGAAAATCGGAAATAAATTTGTGAAGGAAATTGATTTTACCAAGGAAAGATTGCATATCATTTTTGCTACTCGGAAGAGGAATTTGTGCTATAGATTTCACGTGGTCACGATCGACAGTAATTCCATCCTTCTGATGATATGTCCAAGGATATTTCCCTCAGAAACTGTGAATATGCTCTTCTTGGGGTTAAGCGAAATCCCATAATTCCAACACCGTTTGAAAATATGCTTAATATGGTGGAGGTGGTCATACCTTCTTTTCAAAAAGACAGTGACATCATCGAGGTAAACCACCACACTTTGGCCCATCAAACCCTTGAAAGAGACGTCTATTTCTCTCTGAAATGTTTCCCTAGCATTAATAATTATAAAAGGCATGCAACGGAATATGAATGTTCCCCACTTCATCTTGAAGGATGTTTTTATCTAGTCTAGTTCGGCTACCAAGACATGATTATAGCTAGAGAAACCATCAAGCAAGGAAAAAATTTCTAAACCTGAGACTGTTTGGAGGATCTGTTCCATGGAGAGGATCGGGTAATTTTGTTTGTCTAATTCCTTGTTGAGGTTCTGGAAATCGACGCACAAACGGATCTCTCCAGACTTTTTCTGTATTGGGACAAGCTTCGAAACCCATGTAGAATGTCTGACCTTAAAGATGATGCAGGAATCTAACAATTTCGTGAACTCCTCTTGGATGAGGGTTTCTAATGTGGGATGCACTTTCCTTAACTTACATTGAATTGGTTTGACCCCTTCTTTCATGGGAATGAAATTTTGTATAATCCACATATCATAAGTCCTTAAATCATCATATGTCCAAGAGAAAATTTCAGGATACCTCTTGAATAAGCTGATGAGATCTTGTCTTTCCTCAGAGGAACATCCCAACCCTATGTTGACGAATTTGGGGTCAGAATCAGTCCCAAAGTTGATTTGTTTGTGTGAAAGGGTGGAACATTGTGCCTTGGTGTTTGACGGGCCCCAAAAGTGGTTTTGTATGTCAAAAAAAATTTCTAGCGTGACCACTCCTTTAGATATGGGGTTTCCCTTGTGTGAGTCTGCCTCTTCCTACAAGAACCTTTCATGTTCTTCCTACTTGATGGCTACGTCTTTAAACATCTCCACAAATTCCAGTATCTATTTTTCATCATTGAAAACAGGTTAGTTACATTATCAGGGATGATTGGTTTATAAACAATTTCAATTGAAAAACCATCCCCAAGGGGTGTAAATATGGCTGCTGCAATGGCTAGAGTATTAGCAGTGACATTATTGAATATAGGAACAAAAATAATATTAAAATGTTTAAAATAATTGATCAAGCACCATGCCTCTTGCTTGTAGTTCTTTAGGTGTGGTGATAAACAGTCAATTGTTTTTTGTACCTGTCTTGTAATGATTTCTGAGTTGCCAATCACCTTCAAACACTCATCTTTCAGATTTATAGCTTTCTTGAGGTCGAGGATCAGTGCCTTGTACTCTGTGGTGTTGTTGGTGCATTGGAACTCTAACCTACAAGATATTAAAAATTTGTTCCTTTTGGGATCCACAAGGATACATCTCGCTCCATCCCATCACGAGTCTTAGACCCATTGTAAAATATTGTCTAGATTTGATCATTAAGAATGGGTCGGTCTAGAGTGTGCAGATTTAGAGTGCAGATTTAATTTTCATTGGTAGGGGTGTGTGATGGGAGCTCTATCAAAGTACCAAGGGGAATGGTTAACAGTTTTGATTGGTAACAACCCATGATTGTCTCGAGAAATCACACCCTTATCTCTTTCTGAGCATAGTTGATCAACTCATTGGAGCCTTCAAGATCAGTGACTGTGTGTTTCATGCAAGGCACATTATTGTCTCTAATTTGATTGTTCTTTTCTTTATATGGAAACCACAAGTGGGAATAGTCTATGGAAAAGTAGCCTTGGAGTTTACAGGACTAGTCCCTAATAAGGAGTAACCCATAGGCTTCCAGGATGACGACCACAATTATGTTGATGCACTGATGCACCTGACAATCATAAGACAACCTAATTATCATGTTATTCAATTCACCGATGGCAAGGACTTGGGACCTATCCAGTTGAATGATCTTCGCATCTTTTTTCTTGGGTTGGATGTTTAGTTTCTTGCATACTGACCACGGAATGATGTTGGTCAATGTGTCGGAGTCGACAAGGAAATTATGCACATTGTAGTTGAATATTTTGAAGGTTAGAAGGAATGGGGGAATTGAACCTCTCGAGTTTGCATTTGTGGAATTTACAATGGCTTGGAGGTCGATCACTGTTGGGCATGGAATCCCCCCACGTCATGTTTTGGGGCTCAAAGCCCAAGTTTTGAGTTGATATTGTTGTAAAGCTCCACAAATTGCAGGCACGAAATGTACATTAGAAACATAGGGTTTTCTGCCCTAGTCTTGAGTGTAAGGTCGGCCTACCCATGGTCCGCGGACCATGGGATTGTATAAATACAACAAGGCTCTAAGTTGTAAAGGGGGAGAGAATCAAATAGAGAATGGGCATGAAAGGTCCTAGAGATTAAGTCAAAGTATGAAGTGTGTCTTGGGTCATAGAGTAGGAAAAGGCTCTGTAGCTGAGTGTGCGAAGGCCTAGTAGAGTCCGCAGCTGAGTGCACGAACCCTTGCAGCTGAGTGCGTAGGGTGGAGTCAAGTCTGTAATCAGAGAAGAGATTAATAAAGAAAGTTTTTGTTACCAATTCTGTGTATGTTCTGATTTATTATATGTTTGATATCATTTACAAATATACTATTTCGTTACTGTGCGCACTTGTATGAATTGTGAATATTGTTAAGTATAACTGAAAGAATACAAATAAGCTAAGTTAATCAACTAATATTGGATTACTTGGAAGGACTTGGGTAATAACATTGTTCAAACCCCAAGTAGGGTTACACAAAGGTAGCACCTCAGGCTACGAGGAACAGGTAAGTGTGCATAGCGACGTACGCATAGGGTTGAACTGTAGACCACTTGAAACTATCAGACATCTCTAGGGTGTGGAAACCTGGTTCTAGCACCCTCCCATACTACTTCGAGTGAGACCTCAGTCCGCTCCCCACGGACTATTGCCGAAAGGGCCAGTAGTACCAGGATTTACTTGGCTAAATCACTTCTAAACCTGGGTCAGGCCCCAACAAGCCAACAAATGGTTATGTTGCCGAGACCGGGATCTACATGAGGTATGTCTGATGTCATGTCATTGGAATCTGACAAACAAAGAAATTGAAGGGTGGTTGGATAGAACTATTCACGAGTTCATGGTGTAGGAAAACAAGCATCCATGAGCATCAAAGGAACAGTGGTTAGAGTGATACTTATATATGGAAATCCATGAAATTTTCTTTGCATCCTTCCCCTCTGAGTTGTATGAGTGGATTCCAAAGCTAGTAGACAGTCAGGGAAGGTGTAGTCTCAACAAACCGATTGTGTGGACTCCATAATTAGTCCGTAGACTAGAAGCATCGAAAGAATAGATCGTGCCTACTCTGGACCATTGGCTCGATCGAATTATAGGGGGTTTATCACTGAATTCGTGGTAGATACTTCAGTCAGCTATAGTGAGGCAGAACGATGCTTCCTCAAAGGACCGCGAGGTAAGTACATTAAATATTTGAACACTTGGATTAAAATTCTATTCTGTGAAAAGTGAGTTATGTGAATAAATTAATGTTTGGGGCTACGCGGAGTGGGAGGATCTATAGAAATCAAGGCAGCATAGAGATAGAGAATATCCCTTTGATTTCAACTCGGCGAGAAAGTGAGGAAGAGCTCACGAAAGTTTCACCAAGAAGTGCAATTAGTCTGATAAGGCAGCGAATTCTGCACATACCACCTCCACCTACACCACCACCAGTCTCACCATATTCACCCCCATCTCCACCCACACCACCTCTGACACCACCACAATTTAATATAGAGAGTGTGATAAATTTTCCAATGTTCAAAGGAGTAGGGAACGAATACCTAGACCAATTTTGGTTCATAGTAAAAGCGGTATGGGAAGCACAAGGAGTCATGAATGACAATATAAAGAAGGCAATGCTGGTAAGCACGTTGTAGGATAGTGCACTGACATGGTACATTAAGCATTCCAATGACCATCCAAATGCGGGATCACAGATATCTAGGTTGCGCTGAACAGGGAATTTAGCAGACCAAAATCGGAGACACAGCCAATTATCAGGTTTAAAGAAATTGTGATGCTTCCAGGCGAGACTCCTTGGGAGCTAGATCAGAGACTGAAGAGTATGATTTGCAAAGCCAACATGACCTTAATGGATGGACAGCATTGCGCATGGTTTGTAGCGTCACTAACACCGCATCTAAGGACTGCGTTGTCGCAGCAGAAGTTATCCACCCATGCTGAAGATTTGGAGATTGTAATGAGACTACACGAGACCTCGATACAAGATCCTGGCCTGGGAGTCCAACAAATCCATGCACAACTAAAAAAATTGTGTCTGGAAATGCAGATTTTAAAACAAGACAAGACAACTCTCCTAGAGGCACATGAAGAGATATGGTGCATAAAGTGCAAGGGATAGAGACACGACAAGGACCATTGTCCAATCTTCGTGAACTACTTGGTGGGAGGAGGGCTTATACCATTAAGACAAGAAGAACAAGAAGGACCAAGCGCAATGCCTACATTATGGTGCGTGATTTGTTAGATAGGAGGAAAGCATGCTATAGATAATTGTCAACTATTACAGAATTATACACAGATGTCCCAGTAGTTGTTCTATAATTTATGCAGATCAGTAGGCCATGATGAATGCACTTGTAGAATTTATGAACTGATGATGGATCAGACTCTTACCTACAGAGTTCAGACCAAAATGTGAGCCCTCAAACAAAATGCAGGAAAGGCACGCACTGGATTCCAGGGGCACAGACGAGGTCGAGGCAGAATGGGACTAGGAAGGGGTCACGGATAGCTGATTTGTTACAATTGTGGAGGGCCAAGGCATTATTCCTACGATTGTACAAATCCGATGCGAGAAACATGTTTATATTGTACCACTTTGATCATGAGATGGAGGAATGCCCCACACTGATGGTGAGGTTGCGCGATAAAGGAATACTCCGACCTCCATCGACTCAGAACCTACAAATGATGAGGTCTGAGCCATGCAAAGAGGGCTAGAATGTAAAAATCATGCTCCAAAGTAGTATCACAATAAGATACGACAAAGGTAAGAAGCCAAAAGAGAGCATGTGGGTTCGTAAGGCTCCAACAAAGGAACCAGAGTTCAATTTGGAGTGCGTGAAGGAGACATTCATGGAAGCTAAGAAGAGCTTCACAGAGGCCTCCACTTCAGGTAGTAAGGATCAACTAGAACTGGAAATTGATCCTTCAATGCTCACTACCTTTATGGAGACATGCATGAAGCTATTGCATGACAGCAAAGTTGTTATAAAATTATATATTACAGAGCAATGGAACACATAGAATATTGCAGAAATATAAACATAGAAAATACATAAAACCAGAGAGACATAGATATACGTGGTTCACTCGATTTGGGCTACATCCACCCCGAACAGCCAGTCCTTCCTTTCTATTATCCAACAAAATGAAGAGACATAACATATAGCAGATCTGCTGTAATATCCTCTATTTTCTCTCATAGTCTCACCTCTCTATTTCTCACTCAGAGAATACACATCTATTACACATCCTCAAAAATACAATACCCTCATACAAAGAGAGGGGTTTCCTTCTAGGGAAAAAAACCCAAAACTAAACATAAGTTCTACCATCAAATCATCCGCCTAATGAATGGCCCAAATTGACTAGAAATTAATATACTTTTACAAGGCAATTTTACATATGTTTTTAGCTTCGGGAGCACTGCCCCTGAAACCCCCGACGGGGTCGGTCCCCCTGAACCCCCATGAGGGGGGACAAGTCCCCCCCGCACACCCCCCCCCCCCCCCCGCACCCCCCCATGTGGAGGGGTGTACAAACTTCCTAGGGTATACATCCAGCTGAAACAAAGACCTCTAAATAATCATGCTCCACACCCAACAATCTCCCACTTGGATAATGATTGTAGCAACTCCATCACTGCTTCATTTGCTGGACAATGACTCCTCTTTGGACCTGGTTATTTCTCATCTTCATCATAATCCTTGAAGACCAATTGAAACTGAGAATTTTCTCAGTTTATCCCTGGTTACAAATTTTGTTAGCATATCTGCAGGATTTTGGCTAGTGTGTATCTTTTCTAGCCTCAACTCTCCATCTTCCAACACTGATCATATGAAATGGTACTTGAGCTATATGTGTTTAGTCCTGAAATGAAATGTTGAGTTCTTTGCAAGATGAATGGCACTTTGGCTATCACTGTATAACGTGCCCATATATTTCTCCTTACCCAATTCACCCATAAACCTTTGTAACCAAATAATTTCTTTACTAGCCTCTGTAGCAGCAACATACTTTGCTTCTGTTGTTGAAAGTGAAACAACACTTTGGATTTTTGAAACCCAACTGACAGCTATTCCACCCATAGTAAATACATATCCTGTAGTGCTCCTTCTATTATCTCTATCACCTGCCATATCTGCATCAACATATCCCTGTAGAGAAATGTTTGAACCACCAAAGCATAATGCTTGATTTGTGGTACCTTTCAAATATCTAAGAATCCATTTCACTACCATCCAATGTTCCTTTCCTGGATTGTTCATATACTTGCTTACAACTCCCACTGCATGTGCAATATCAAGGCTTGCACAAACCATTGCATACATTAAGCTTCCAACTGCTAATGCATATGGAACTTTAGATATATAATCCATGTCTTCTTGGGTCTTTGGGCACATTTCCTTACTAAGTTTGAAATGGATAGCAAAAGGTGTACTAACTAGTTTTGCATTGTGCATATTAAATCTTTTCAACACCTTTTGTATCTACTCATTCTGTGACAATGTTAATTTGCGATTTTTCCTGTCTCTAGTTATTCTCATACCAAGGATTTGTTTTGCAGCTCCCAAATCCTTCATTGAAAATGAATTTTTGAATTTTCTTTTGAGCACATTTATTTCCTGCATGTTAGCCCCTGCAACAAGCATGTCATCTACATACAATAACAATATAATATAGCTGCCATCATTTTGCTTTTTCAAATAAACACAATGATCAAAGTGACATCTAGTATAACCTTGTTCAGACATAAACTTGTCAAATTCTAGATACAATTGCCTTAGAGCCTGTTTTAAGCCATACAAGCTCTTCTTCAACCTACACACTAATTTCTCCTTCCCTTTTACTTCATATCCTTGTGGTTGTTGCATATATATCTCTTCCTCCAAATCCCCATGGAGAAAGGTTGTCTTTACATCTAACTGCTCAAGATGCAAATCTTCAACTACTACTAGACTTAAAATAGTTCTGATTGAAGCCATTTTAACAACAGGAGAAAATATTTCATCAAAATCAATACCTTTCTTCTGTGCAAACCGCTTCACCACAAGTCTAGCTTTGTACCTTTGTTTTCCTCCATCTTGTTCCTTCAGCCTGTAAACCCATTTATTCTACAATGTAGTTTTACCTGCAGGCAACCTAACTAAGTCCCAAGTCTGGTTATGCATTAAGGATTCCATCTCTTCTTCCATGGCTAGCTCCCACTTCTTCCTGCTTTGAACCTACATTACTTCTTCATAACATTCGGGTTCACCAGAATCAGTCAACAATAAATAATATAATGAAGGAAAGTATCATTCAGGGGGTATACTTATCCTAGTATATCTTCTAACACCACCTTCAAGTGTTTGGGGTGCCTATTGCTGTTGTGGTGGTTGTTGTTGTTGTGATTGTTGATTATTATTATTTTCAGGCACCTTTACTTTTTCAGTGATTTCTTCAAGAACTGCATATTCCTTGTTTTCTTTTTCCTGTTTCTTTTCCTGCAATTGATTCTTATACAAGACCTTTTCATTGAATATTACATCTCTGCTCCTAATAATTTTGTGATTTTCGTAATCATATAAGCGATAACCAAAATCATTAACACCATATCCAATAAAGGTACATTTCTTTGACTTTGCCTCAAGCTTTGTTCTATTTTCTTTATCAATATGGACAAAGGCCTCACTATCAAAAGGCTTTAAAAAAGAGTAGTTTACCTTTTTACCTGTCCATTCTTCCTCCGGAACACCACCATCCAAGGAACTTGAAGGCCCTCTGTTTATTAGATAAACAACAGTATCTACAACATCTGCCCAAAACTATAAATGCAATCCTGCATGCAATCTCATGCACCTTGCACGCTCCATGATTGTCCTGTTCATCCTTTATAACACACTATTTTCTTGTGGTGTTCTTGGAACTGTCTTCTCTCTGCGAATTCCATGCTCTGAACCGTACCTATCAAACTCTTTGCTGCAATATTCACCTCCATTTTCTGATCTAAGACACTTCAATTTCTTTCCTGTCTCAATCTCAACCAAAGCTTTCCATTTCTTGAAAGTATCAA